>APFE030894886.1:0-13585 GCA_000404065.3 Pinus taeda
TATATTTGGTGGAACCAAATATTTGTCAATCAAAAAAGGTTCTAAGCACAGTTCTTTCCTCTTGAGGTACATTCACTCATCTTAGGTAAAAAAGTATGCCTAAATAACTATAAAATGGCAATATAATCAATTTCTCTAAGCTAACGCCTAGCTGGAAAGATAAGAAAAAGGAAGGAAAGGGTTGGGAAACAAGGAAACATCTAAAAGAAAATAATAATTCCTCATTAGCATTAGGATAAACGAACAGTCTATCTTTATTTCTATTAAAAGCTAACAACGAGAATACCTTCCATGTTTCCATATTGAATTTCCATGAAACTCGACACCCAAGCAAGAAATATATGGATGGGGCGAAGGCGATAATGATTCTTCTTAGATATATATGCTATACATTATATTCCAAGGTAATATAACTTGGTTTACACCACAAAAATATCAAATTTAATAATTTAGTTTAAGTGAAAATAAAATCAATATTTATAAATTATCTTATTATTATGAATAATTTCAATATAATTAATTAGAGAAACCAATTATATATTTATTACAAAATTTTACAAATGAACAAATTTGTTATCAATTAATAAAAATAAGATTATATTAATATTAAAAATATATTGAATAATTATTAACTATTTATTTTTTCGTATTTATTTAAAAATTCAATTTAGAATATAAAAATTTAAATTTTAAACAAATAAATTAATTCTAATATCATATATAGTCCACATGTTTCATTTGGAAAAAGGGATCAACTTGAATCACATAACAATACACACATGCATAATTTATAAAACAATCTCTTATTAAACAATAATCATGTGCATAATTTTCCATAACAATTACAATAGTACACATCAATATGATCCACAAAAAATACCATAAAGACAATAGTACACACATGCATAATTAGCCAAAAAAAAGACAAAATAGTACTCATAAAATTTGATACACAAAATATCAGGAGGAACATCATACTCGAGAACCTTGAGCACTCGATCCACAAAATATTAGGGGCAACATCATACTAGAGAACCTCGGACACTCTGGTGATGTGAGAAATACACAATCAGTACACCATCTACAACATATAGGTCGACTAAGTAATCCTATTTTGTTGTAAAATTACGAAGTTTTCTAATCCTGAATTTTTCACTATACACCTAAAACCATAAGCACATATTATTTTCCTTCCATATAAACAAACCAAGACTCCGTAATAGTGAATAAGTTCCTATTTTCACATTGTGATAAGGATTCAATGTGGAGAATTTGAAAGTATTATCGCATGCTGAGAAACATGTTATCCAACAACAACATTTCTTTTGCCTCCGACATCAAATTTACGCACTCTTCATTTACTACAGTCTAAAAATCATCCACATATTCACCAAGAATATCACAACCATCTCCCATTAACAGTGATTGGTTTATGTTACCTCAATCATAACCCACATTATTGTTAAACCAAACATGTCCTTTCGTATCCTTCGAATGCTCTGATAGCCTTGTCGGGGCTGTTATCACTCTAAAATTTCCCTAAGATTGTCATGTTGTGTTCATAGGCTTCTTCAACCTTTCACACAACACACATGAAACTCACAACCTTTCATACATAACATAGGCTACTCTTTCCTTTCACACACAAATCGCTTCTCTTGGGGTATTTTTTTCTTATTATAGGGCGCATTGAGCCTTTACACACATAATTGGCTCTTAAATATCCTCTCACATTAGTGCCCTCACACGGATCACTTTTCCCTATGTCTCTCACGCAACAATGCTTCATTCCTATGATTTTCGCATCAGAGCACCTGAGTTTTGTTCCTCTTCCATTCACAGAATTGATGTTGCCACCCTATCAATGTTGTCATACTGTCGATGTTGCCACACAGTTGATGCTGCCAAACTGTAATCATTCATCACTTTGCACTATGCTTAGGCATGCCCTCTCCATGTTGTTGTTGTGTCTGCCACTCGTTAGTCCACTTGCATACTCAACGTAGGCACAGTCCTCTCTGTCTGCAACTTTCCCATTGCTGAGACTCTCCATGCACTTGAACTCTAACAGAGCCTGACAACACTCTAATATCGCTTCTCTATACTTCAGGCATGGACATTCTATGGACCATTTTTCTTTTGTCCTTGTATCAGAGATATTTGACAATCGACCTTCATTCCTGAGACCAAAAATCTGCTCAACATTTATTCACACAACTCGCTACTCTATACACCCTTCAATACTCTATATTGTGCTTTATCAAATGAAATACTTCATAGTGCTACATCGTGGTGAAACACTAGGAAACTACTAATTTCCGACCTCTAATTATGTCCAACCACTTTTGTTTTGAGCCCTCATTGAATATCTACTTATAGGACCAGGTGTTGTGATCGAAAGCTTAGCCTTAAGGTGTTAAGCCCTTTAAAAATGTATTGGGGGACTTTTATCCCTTATATTGCACTTCATCAGAGCTTTTCCTATATAAGAACTTTATTCACAAATAAACAACAAATTCTAATTGTCCTTGTACTTTTTTGCTCTCGCCCCTTTTCGCATTTTGCTTCATAGGACCAAGGGCGGTGGCCGAGTGCCATGACGTAAGGTGCTAAGTATTTCAGCATTGTGTTGGGATCCTTTTTCCTTTATTAAGCACTACACCATTGGTTTTCTGTTTATTCCACAATCAAGCACTTAACACTATCGAAGCCTTCTTATCGGGGATTTCCACTTTTTACTTATATGTCAACAACAACAAATTGTCGATCGCTGATTTCCATTGTGGTGTCATCATTTCCACATGGCATCTCCTGAGTGGTGATACGTGTCACCAGGATATGGCCCATGAAGCCACCTCAAAACACCAAAATGGCCTGCCACGTGTCCCTCCTTACCATCACGTCTTGCTGATGTCAACAACCATGTCCTTACCATCATGTCATGCTGACGTCAACAATGATGTATCCCTTATCGGAACCAATCAAATCCTACCACTTGTCCACATCGGAGCTCATCTGAGACAGTCATTTGTCCTTATCGGACCCCTAGATGCCTCCACATGTCCTGCTTGGAGGAGAGAGAAAGAGACCTTGCCTACCCTATTTTTTCAGCGTATTACTTTGTAAATTCGTTTTTGGCCTTCTCAATGATTTAGAAAAGAATACATTGTCCTAACTTATTTAACTCAAATGGCATTCGTTGATCGAAGGTTTTCGAATGCTTGTCACCTATGTAACTGTTGAACTTTGATTGCCAATATGGACTTGTCATCCAATATGTAGGATCATAAGTTGCTAATCAACGAATTTCCTAGACTGAGTACTCATAATCATTCTTCGAAGAGTTCACATCATGTGTAGAAGGAATGGTGGACTTACCAGGAAATTCTCAATTATAATGCTATTAGGTGCTTTTCTCTTTGTAACGATCTTTTGGAAAGTCGACAGAAAGTTGTATGTACTTAAATTTAACTTTTTATGGCATATTAGTACCTAAAAGATTTTGTTTGAATAGAAAAATGTGCAAAATGTGTGATCTTGTCATTTTGTATGATATAGAATCTTCGTAGAAACTAACGATTAGATTATTGTATATCAGGGACAACAAAAATGATATTGTTATCGTCGTTGGGCTTTGTATGGAGCAATTATATTCTTAGGAGCCAACAACTATTCAAATGTGCAACCTGCAGTTTCAGTAGAGATAATTGTGTTTTAGAGAGAAAGGGTTGCAGGAATGTACTATGCATTGCTCTATGCTCTAGCTTAGGTTTGTCCCCTATCATTGTTTCATTTTATTCTAGACAGTCAAAGTATCCATGTGCCAAATATTGGGCAACCATTGTATGGGCCTATAGGATTGTGCATCAAAAAGTAAACTTTGGAGTTCAAATCATTGGGTCAATATGCCCAGATATTCTTAGTAGCTCGTACTAGTATTATTCGATGCTAAGGGCACCCTTGGGCTTTGTGGATGGGGATTTTCCATATTTGGGAAGGTCTTGAAAGGTGATACCTGAATTCCACTATGTTAAGACCATTAAGCAAGAATATGGAATCTATACAATTTTCTTTCTATTTATATGTTTTTTTGTCACTTATTCCAATATTATAATTGGATAGGGTTCTTGATTACATATGTAATATTCGATGATTATTCTAATAAATGATTGATATCCCTTACATATCGTTGAGACAATGGTGATATGTGAATTTACCTTTCGTAATTAGTCTGATAGAAACCCTACCTACTTTTCTCCAATATGCAATATAACAAAACTATTGGATAAACTTACCAAAGAAATTTCATATTCTTCCAAAGAGCAATTTTTTTATTGGCAACCAAAAACAACAAAATATGTCAATAGCCAATTGTGAGTTGCATATTGATCTACATTGATCATAAATGACAATTCATTTCTATAAGGTTTCCTTATTGATTTTGCACTAGATTTTACAAGCATCTCTTGACATTGGCTTTTCCCTAGATCACTGGTATCCTTAACCATTACCATACCATTTTAGGGAACCATTTCGACTTGCAAATAAAGCTATAGAATAGTAACTCACTATGATTTCTATTCCCTAGATCAGTGCTACCCTCACATTATCATGACCTAATGAATGCATTCACACTCCATTCTATGCTACATTTCTAAGCCTTTCTTGCATTATGAGCATGCAATGTTATCACTATCAGAGATTAAATAACATTTCACTATAGATTTTCATCAAATAAGTTATGTACTAATTCCTAATGCAGGAACCCAAATTAGGAACTTCTCGTAGCAAAGTATTGATTTTAGGTCAATTCTTTATTGTTGCAATCAGCTTGAACGCCTTGCTATGATACCCAATCTTAACCAATAATCAACGAAATTCACAACACCAAACCTTGTTCACAAATTTTGTCAAATAGTTGGTAGGTACCCTCCATTCTCCCACTATTAGTCAAATTTTATCAATGAATTAAACTAATAAATGTGAGCATTTAAATAATCTAGGTGATCGTCCATAAGTTTTATGCTTGGGTATTCATTTAAGATTCTTCTCGACCATGGATGATTTTAGGTGAAAATAAACCGTCCAATAGTGGATGCATCTCCACTACACATTGCATGTCATGTTATTCATTTATATTGGGAACAACATACAATAATCTGTGAAATTAGGAGAAGATACACATGTCATTGTTTGCTAGTATATGATAGACATGTTTGGAAAAGTGAGGGGACAACTTATGATATAAATCCACTGATTAAAGCATATGGTGAACCATTATTATATTATAATAACCTTGCCCATATCATGATTCTAAATCATTTTTTGGAATGAGTAAGTTATTTATTAAGCACTTTATGTACCTATTCCTCACTTTATTAAGCTTAATTTTTGCTTATAGGTAGTGTTAGCCTCTTGCTCATAGCAAGCGTTCATCTTTCATGATTGACATTTTTACACGCCAAATATGTCATGCTTTGCAGGCTACAATGTTCCATATTTGTTACTGAGGCCAAAGAAGTGTACATGAGAGTGTGCTAGTCTAAGTGCCTCTGCTGTATTCCAATTTTGATGAGTTATTCCATTTTTGAAGAATTTTTAGTTAAAGGGAGGTCCAAACAGCTTAATCTTGGTCTCCCTAGGTTTCAATTTACTGTTGTAGAATATAGAGAATCATTATCTGTCCAAACAACTTAATCTTGGTAGATTCTTAGATAGGTAGAGAAGAAAGGGTGCTCAATAGCCTAATCTGAGCCCCTGGATGAAATAAGTATAGATGTAGATAGGAGGCAAGTTAAAAGAAAAAAAAGTTGCAAAGTTGGGTTGGCTAGTTCAAATAGGCTGGGTAAGTAGTTTTGTGGTTGCAGAAATCAAGCTATGTGATCAATTTCATATTTTCAAGTGTTATATTCATCCAGATCATAGTTTTGTGGCACTTTCTCATTTTGATCAGATCAGGCAAGGCATCTCTAACTCCCCCTTCTTCTTATTTCCCAAATCACTTACCAACATCCCCTTGAGGACCTTGGGATCTGCCCAACAAGTCCTGCTTTCAGCTCATTTGCGTGAAATATCAAGTCAAGTTTTGACTTTCCTCAATGAAAAGAAGCCACATTTCTTGTGTAAAATTAATCTTTACACAATCCATTCATTTCCCTATGCTTAAAGTTTCCATTCTATAAACTTAGCATGCATCCCCTCCTTTGCATTCCAAAGACCTCATATTAACATCTAACCCTATTATCTAGCTCCCTAAATCATTTTCCCTATCCCTATTCTACAAAAAAGTATATAAAAATCCCAAAATATTACGTATCCCACCCTATAGCACTATAGCTATGTAACATGGTTTGGGAGATATTGGTCCATTTGGGACTAATATAAACCCTTCTGCGTCTTAAAACCCAGAGTTACTTTAACCCCTGGTTAAAGTAATAACCCTGGACCCCCTCTTTCATCTATAAACCTAACCCTCCCCCTCCACCTGCATTGTTAATGGTTAAACCGGCGCACATAACCCGCAAACCCAAATGAAAAACCCACTTTCCTAAAGTCCCCCCCCCCCCCGCCAAAATTAAATAATTAATACAGGCGCCGCGGGCCTGTCCCTAACCTTCTATCGTCTTACCTGTCCCGCTAGCCGTTCGATTTCCCGCACCCTAAGATCTACGGTGGGCGGGTCTTTTCCCTTCCGAACTTGTTGTTGGTTAGCGTCCGGGAGATGGGCGGTTTTCTCGTCGTACTCCCGCCACGCGTCACCCTCTCGATCGTGGTGGAGCCCCCTCCTCCCAAACCACCTGTGCACAAAAGTGGTCCACCATGAAACTGGATACTGCTTCCCCCTGCGTGACGTAAGCACCACGTCACCCTACCGCTTCCTCCTGCATGATGTAAGCACCACGTCACCTTGCCACGTCACCCTGCTGACATCATTCACCGTACCGCTAATGTCATGCTGACGTCACCCACCAAAAATGGGCGCAAAGTACGAAATTGATGCTTAGGAAGCTCGGAATCAAAATCTGAGGCAGTTTTAATTGCGCATCGCTAAGGAAAAACAGCCAAAATGGAAAGCCTCAGTTTGCAGCAGCTATTTTTGCCTTGATAGGGCAGAAAAGGGGCGATTTGACAGTGTCGAGCATATCAAAAGGATTAGCAGAGAAAGAGAGGCCCGAATCAAGTGTTAAAGAGTATCAGATCGACAAAGCAGAGGAGCATTAAAGACCATCCAAACAAAGTCAATGAATACCAGAATAGACTTAAAGGCCATTAAAGCAGAGTCATATCAGATTTAATAAAGATCAGAGCCACCTGAGAGCAATAGAACTGACTAAGAGCTGCAGATAAGAAATGAAGGGTGCACTGATTGCAGTGGAACAGAGACCAATGCGTAGTTATGATGAATGGCCAGCACATAATAGCAAAGGACAAATAGCCTCATTTTTTGAAGCAGCTTCCCCCAGTGCAACATTAGATAGATATTTTTACATTACTTACAAGAGAAGTTAGGTTAATTGCATTTATTTCCTGAGATCAATTTTTGTAGATATTTTTGCCTATAAATACAGCCCTGAACAATGTAATAAGGGTTGGTGGGTTGTTTGGTTGATCTCTCATTTGAGATTTGTGCTGTAAATATTAAGAACTTCTGTAATCAAAGATTGCTGGAATGCTTGCATCTAATCTGGCTGGTTGTGCTTTTAATGGCTGAAGAGCATATTATGGAATTCTCGTGCTTGCTCACGGTTCAATAAATATTTCTTCCCTCTGTTTATCAGTTTATATGTAGTTGTATCATCTATATATCATAATCTAAGTTGCAGGAAAAAGGAATAGATCAGAACTGGTTTTCATGCCCTCTGTGCTCAATTCTTGTAACTTTTCTATGTTTTCCTCTGAAACAGTGATGAATATGCATACTTAATTGAACATGTTTAAGCTATTTCCTTCATTATATGAATGTTGTCTAGGAATTCTTCATTTCCCTATTCAGCCTTCATCCACTTTCCCTCTTTGGCCGGATGAGAGATCCTTAATTGCCTTTCATCCTCTGACCTCCATTTCATCCTTATTCCAGCGTAAATAATTGTGCCATGAATAGCTATCCTACTCCATATTCCCCTCTTCTACCAAAGAAAAGACACCCTTCAGTTCACATTCATAGACTCCATGCCCAATGGTTTGAACTTCTTACACTTTGCATCCCAACTCTGCTTGAATGGATCAACCATCCCACCAATCTAAATCAAAACCCATGTGCATCATATCTAGCCTAAAATCATCCCTTAAACAAAGCTAAAACCCAAAGATCGAGCCCTCTCTGACTGCTGGTAGGCTAGGACCTGCAGTCCAAAGCTTGGTTTTTGGTTACCTCAGTCGTATTCCCTTAGGAGTCAAAGGGAACAACCTGAGTGATAACATAATGGTGACTCCGCTGGGGACAATCATCTATTCATCACTGTAAATCCCCATTTTTGATCAGTTTTCCTTTCGAATAAGTCTTAAACTTGTTTTGAAAATTCCCAAAAAAATAAAAAATCTCAAAAAATCTCAAAAAATATTTTGTTTCTTATTGCATATTTAGTTATGATCTGTGAGGTGGACAGAGATCAGGCTCTTCAAAGTTAAGTTGATTTATCCACCTGGCGAATCCACATAATCCTCATAATAAAGAATCTGCTGGAGAAATGAACCCAAGAGAAATATATGAGCAAATCAAGCTTTTGACCTGGATTACTATCCAAGAGGTCATGTTGTTTCTCTTCCATAAAATTTTGCTGTGTATATTGTATTTAAAAAACGATTTCAAATTAGATGATTTGCCTTTTGAAAATGTTGCTGAAAATCCTCCTTGCACATTAGAACAACAACCTTTAAATGTTGCTGAAAATCATCATACAGCCAAGGAGGAAAGAAATCTCAAAGCCAATCATTCTATCCTTGTTCATATCGAGCCCATTCAGCCAATCCCTGTACATAATTCCATGCCTCGTAAAGTTCCTGACAGATATAAGCCTCTTGTTTTGCCTCCCGTGCTTAATCCTCTACCTAAAAATCATCCTGAATATCTCCCAAGATTTTATGGAGAGAATGGTATTACTGCGCAAAAGCATATCCAAGCCTTTGAAGACTATCTTAATATATTTGAAGTGGAGGACGAGGATGTTAGTATCAAGCTATTTGCCCTTTCTTTGCAAAGCGAAGTTAGGACTTGGTTTAAAGCATTGCCTGAGGCTAGCATTTCTAATCTTCAGCAGTTTTCCAAACTCTTCCTTGATAGATGGATGATAAAACTTAATTTCCTCTTGCTCATTGAAGAATATAACCAGTTAAAACGACGTCCAAATGAATCTATTCAGCAATTTTGTGATTGATTCAATCAAGTTTATCATTCTATCCCTTTGAATATTAGACCTCCCCGTGATTTAGCTCTATTGCATTATCCAAGAGCTTTTGAACCAGAAACAGAATTTCGTTTAAGAGAAAGGAGTCCATCCACTATGAAACAAATGCAGGTCATGGCAGTGGACATAGAGGCAAATCTGAAGATCGGGGAAGAAAAGCGCAAAGCAGAGCAAGAAGATAAACTTCATGGTTTTTTACAAAAGTCAGAGGAAATGATCACAATGAAAGTGGAATGTTTAGAGCACCAGAACACATCTATTTTGCAAGAGGAAAGTAATGACATTCATGAACAAACCTGGCACAAAACAGATGACATATTCATATAGCCATACATGATGGAGCAGTCTCCTGATATACTATATGAATATAAAAGCTTCTCTTCTTTCAACTGCTTTCCAAAATACGATGAGTATGATGATGATGATGAGCCTAATGACCAAATCAGCCTTGCAGAGGAGTCAGAGCCTATTTTGGCAGAAAGCACAGTTCAGGATCAGCAGCCTAAAATCAATAATCAGCGTGCCTATCTCAGTTATGAAGTGAAGGAGGAAAGCGCAGAAAATTTTGATTTCAGCGAGGGAACTTTACCTTTCTGTGTGGATTCTTTTCAATTTATTAAGGAGAACTATCATGCAGTTAATAAACAAATATCAACAAGTGTTGATATTGATCATCTAGAGGAAGTCCAAATCATTGTTCAAAATACATTGCCTCTAGTTTTGTAGCCCCAAAGAGCCATCGAATATCATATTGAGGAAGATTCGAAAGCGGTTGTTCGTGACCGAGTGATCCAAGTGGATCCCCTGCCTCTTTGTGTGCAACCATCTGAGTTTTTCGAAGAAGAAGAGGAGCAGCCTGCACAGATCAGTCAAGGGCCATATGAGCCTGCTTGTAATAAATTGCAAATAGCAGTTCATGTTGTATATGATTCATGTGTTGACAGGGCTTATGATGAAGTAAAGAAGTGCTCTTCTCCAATAGCAAGCTGTGTGCCTCAACATCAAAATGTTGATGATATCCAGTTTCCAAGGCATGATAGGGATCCCAAACTTTTGTACAGTTCTTCAATTCAGCCCAGCAATAATGTATATATGTTGCGGGACCCTTTTGTACAGTTTCTTGTTTTAGCAAAGAAGGTCAGCAGTTATCTGATCTTCTCAAAGATTAACAAAGCCATATCAGATTGCAAGATCTCAGTTTTTCTCGCCAGCAAGCACAAGCAGCAAAGCTCGTTCATGCTTATAATACTTAAGTGGCTGCATTGGTCATTTCATTTCACCTAACAGCAAAATAAGTGCTGATTAGAGTAGGTAGGTAGGATTTCAGTTTTTTGTTTGGATAGCAAGCTTGCAGCAGTTGAAGCCCGAAGTGAAGGCCCTAAGCTTTTCAAGTCTGCTGTCATGTTCATAAATAAAGAAGCCAGCAAAGGGAAGTTTTCAGAGTACAGCAACAACTAAAGACTAAGGCATTCTGACCTGTTTTTCTTGAATTTTCGCAAGGAAAAGCCATCCCCAAGTGGAGCCATTATTAGCCTCCTGCTCATAGCAGGTGTTCATCTTTCATGATTGACATTTTTACACGCCAAATATGTCGTGCTTTGCAAGCTACAATGTTCCACATTTGCTACTGAGGCCAAAGAAGTGTCCATGAGAGTGTGCTAGTCTAAGTGCCTCTACTATATTCCAATTTTGATGAGTTATTCAATTTTTGAAGAATTGTCAGTTAAAGGGAGGTCCAAACAGTTTAATCTTGGTCTCCCTAGGTTTCAATTTACTGTTGTAGAATATAGAGAATCATTATCTGTCCAAACAGCTTAATCTTGGCAGATTCTTAGATAGGTAGAGAAGCAAGGGTGCTCAATAGCCTAATCTGAGCCCCTTGATGAAATACGTATAGATGTAGATAGGAGGCCAGTTAAAAGAAAAAAAGTTGAAAATTTGGGTTGGCTAGTTCAAGTGCACCCAGACCAAAAGAAGAAAAAATGCTAGGTAAAATAGGCTGGGTAAGTAGTTTTGTGGTTGCAGAAATCAAGCTATGTGATCCATTTCATATTTTCAAGTGTTATATTCATCCAGATCACAATTTTGTGGCACTTTCTCATTTTGATCAGATCAGGCAAGGCATCTCTAACTCCCCCTTCTTCTTATTTCCCAAATCACTTACTAACATCCCCTTGAGGACCTTGGGATCTTCCCAACAAGTCCTGCTTTCAGCTCATTTGCGTGAAATATCAAGTCAAGTTTTGATTTTCCTCAATGAAAAGAAGCCACATTTCTTGTGTAAAATTAATCTTTGCACAATCCATTCATTTCCCTATGCTTAAAGTTTCCATTCTATAAACTTAGCATGTATCCCCTCCTTTGCATTCCAAAGACCTCATATTAACATCTAACCCTATTATCTAGCTCCCTAAATCATTTTCCCTATCCCTATTCTACAAAAAACTAGATAAAAATCCCAAAATATTACATATCCAACCCTATAGCACTATAGCTATGTAACATGGTTTGGGAGATATTGGTCCATTTGGGACTAATATAAACCCTTCTGCGTCTTAAAACCCAGAGTTACTTTAAGCCCTGGTTAAAGTAATAACCCTGAACCCCCTCTTTCATCTATAAACCTAACCCTCCCCCTCCACCTACATTGTTAATGGTTAAACCTGCGCCCATAACCCGCAAAACCAAATGAAAAACCCACTTTCCTAAAGTTCCCCCCCCCCGCCGAAATTAAATAATTAATACAAGTGTCATGGGCCCATCCCTAACCTTCTGTCGTCTTACCTGTCCTGCCATCTGTCCGATTGCCCGCACCCTAAGATCTACGGTGGGCGGGTTTTTTCCCTTCCGAACCTGTCAATGGTTAGCGTTCGGGAGATGGGCGACTTTCCCGTCGTACTCCCGCCATGCGTCACCCTCTCGATTGTGGCGGAGCCCCCTCCTCCCAAACCAACTGTGCACAAAAGCAATGTGCCATGAAACTGGATACCGCTTCCCCCTGCGTGACGTAAGCACCACGTCACCCTACCGCTTCCTCCTGCGTGACATAAGCACTATGTCACCCTGCCACGTCACCCTGTTGACGTCATCCGCCATACCGCTGACGTCATACTGATGTCACCCGCTGAAAAAGGGGGCAAAGTGTGAAATCGATGCTTAGGAAGCCCGGAATCAAAATCTGAGGCAGTTTTAATCGCGCATCGCTAAGGAAAAAGGGCCAAAATGGAAAGCCTCAGTTTGCAGCAACTATTTTTTCCTTGAAAGGGCAGAAAAGGGGCGATTTGACAGTGTCGAGCATATCAAAAGGATCAGCAGAGAAAGAGAGGCCCGAATCAAATGTTAAAGAGTATCAGATCGACAATATCAAAGCAGAGGAGCATTAAATACCATCCAAACAAAGCCAATGAATACCAGAACAGAGTTAAAGGCCATTAAAGCAAATTCATATCAGATTTAATAAATATCAGAGCCACCTGAGAGCAGTAGAACCGACTAAGAGCTGTAGATAAGAAATGGAGGGCGCAGTGATTGCAGTGGAACAGAGATCAATGCGCAGTTATGATGAATGGCCAGCGCATAATAGCAAAGGACATATAGCCTCATTTTTTGAAGCAGCTGCCCCCAGCGCAACATTAGATAGATATTTTTACATTACTTACAAGATAAATTAGGTTAATTGCATTTATTTCCTGAGATCGATTTTTGTAGATATTTTTGCCTATAAATATAGCCCTGAACAATGTAATAAGGGTTGGTGGGTTGTTTGGTTGATCTCTCATTTGAGATTTGTGCTGTAAATATTAAGAACTTCTGTAATCAAAGATTGTTGGAATTCTTACATCTAAACTGGTTGGTTGTGCTTTTAATGGTTGAAGAGCATATTATGGAATTCTCGTGCTTGCTCACGGTTCAATAAGTCTTTCTTCCCTTTGTTTATTAGTTTATATGTAGCTGTATCATCTATATATCATAATCTATTTTGCAGGAAAAAGGAATAGATCATAACTGGTTTTCATGCCCTCTGTGCTCAATTCTTGTAACTTTTCTATGTTTTCCTCTGAAACAGTGATGAATATCCATTATTAATAGAACATGTTTAAGCTATTTCCTTCATTATATGAATGCTGTCTAGGAATTCTTCATTGCCCTATTCAGCCTTCATCCACTTTCCCTCTTTGGCT
>APFE030894887.1:13552-34267 GCA_000404065.3 Pinus taeda
AACCAACATAAAACCTTGAATTCTTTCACAAACACAACTGGTGTAGGGATGTTAGTAATGAGTGTAAAACAGGGAAAAAAGGAAGTTAGACATGCTCCATTGTGTTGTTTTCCTTATTTTGACCAGCAAGATTCAGTTTGAAAGGAATACCACTTCTGCAACCCCATCTACCTACCCATCTACTTGCCTAGCATTTTTTGTTTCTTCTTGGAGCGTGCACTTGGACTTGCAGACCCTTATGTGCCTTTTCTTTTCCAATGGCTTTTTCTTTTGATTGCCTATTTAGCACTACCCTTATTGCTTCCAAGGCCCCAGATTAAGCAGTTGGGGACCTTAGTTTCTCTGCCTAACTATTGGTCTGCCAAGATTAAACAGTTTGGACAGACTTCTTTCTCTATTATACAACAAAAATTGAAACATGGCATGATCCAGATTAGACGGTTGGACCATCCATCAAAATTTAGTAAACATGAAAGTATGTACACACCTTGTCTTCTTTTGGAAATATGGGATCTTTGTATCAGCAAAGCAGAGCATATTTGGCATTTGAATTTGCCAATCATGAAATATGAAACCTATTGGTATAGGTATCCAACATCCAGTGTACACCCTTTTCATGTATCTTGTTGCTCTAATGCACCCTTGGGAAGTCTTGTAGAAATGTGTTGCATGACCTTCAAAGCTCCATGGTACAAATGGCTAAATCTCCTATGCCATAATTAATTGATGTCTCAGATCTGCACCTTCTCTATTTTCATGCTCAAAGAAACACATTCTTCTACATGCAATTTGTAGAGGTGAATCTTCACACGAATCCTGATCCACTTCACTTGTCATGTGGTGATATGTCTAAGGAAAGTCTTTCCTTTGCTAAATGTCACATCATAGCCATAGTCTTCCAATATAGCAACTGAAACTAAATTCTTCTTCAGACCCAAAACATACATGTCATATTTTAATGTGAGAACAGAACTAGAATCCCTCTGAAAGGTAACTGTATTGATACCGGTTGCGCTATATCTTCCATCATCTCCCATTTTGATGTGCATCTGGAGGTCCTTCTCCACCAAGTCATTGAAAAATTCTTTGTTGCTTGTCATATGGAATGAGGGTCCACTATCCATATACCACACACTACCCATCAGCGATGTCACCATAGCTTCACCTGCAACTCCTCTTTAGGGCTTCCTATCAGCCTTCTTATGTGGATACGTCATGGCATATTGTCACAGATCGTGACAATGAATAAATTTAATCTTCAACAATTCCTTCTTTCCCGCCTAACCAAAATATCCTTTGGATTGGTATTTCTTCCATTTCCATTTATTTTCTTTTCCAACCAAGGCACAATTCTCCTCATCCTCAACCTTAGATGAAGTTCCATCTATGTTTCTCCTCCTAATCTCTTCTTGCATAAGATTAAACCATTATTGCTCCTAACCTGGTAGTTTGTCTCTACCATTCATGGAATCATGATAACAGTGCCAACTCGGAAGACGCAACAGAGCTAGAGCTACCATATCTTCTTTTGCAATAGTGATACCGAACCCGCTAAGTTCATCACGACACTATTTGAATTGGCTTAGGTATTGCAAAATTGATTCAACCTTTTGCATCTTGTTGCTACGAAGCTTGTCCTTCAGTGCCAACTTCTTGTGGTCATTGTTGTTCTCAAACAAGTTGGTCAATATTTTCCACATTGTGAATGGAGTTTCTTTCCTGTGGAGATTCGAGACAATATGATCTTGAACTCCCTCCAATATGATCCTCCTCACTTTAGCTACATCCTTATTCTACTGAGCGAGATCATGGGCATCAGTTGTTGGGGGTTTAAGTAAATTTGTCTTGATGAAATTTAGTAACCCGTTATTGTCTAATACTTTCTCCATATGGATCTTCAATGAAACAAAAAATTTGGTTCCTTCCAGAGAATACTCGAGCTTGAGTCCCATGGAAGTCATCTTTTGAGTCTTGGAGAGTACCTGCAACATTGATCTTGTAATTCGAACCTCCTGCACAAACTTTTAATTCTATTCTCTTCTATTGTGATTCCTACTATGATACCATCTAGAAATTCCTTGTAGATACAAACTGCTTATGTAATATTCTAAAACAAAAGACTTGAATCTACTCTACTCATCAGTGAAAATAATTAATTGATCGAGAAATCACAACATAAACATGACACAAGAATCAATCACATATGCTCAGAGATTTATCTAAGGGGAAATCTTGTTGCTCAAAACCCTTCCTATTTGTATTGCATTAGATCAAAAATATAGAAGAAATGCAATGCTTTTTCAAGCTTGAACAATCTCTGCACAAGTATAATCTATATTTGTGCCTCACAAGATGACTATAGCCAATACTTAGCCAATATTGTTACCTGCCAAGCTCCTATTTCCTTGCATTGTTTCTTAAGGAATTAACCCCCCATTAATTAGGGAAATCCCCATCCTGAATTGTGCAACCCTATAGGCCCTTCTCTAAGTTCATGCACCACTCGTACAACTCGAAAAATTATGAAATTGATAGTACATTGCCCTTGAAATCAAATCTCAACTGGGTAACCCGAATTTCATGCATGTATGAGTTAATTATGGCTGATTTAGTATTTAGTTGGTTGAACACTAAAGTTACATCCCACTGCTAGACCTCCTACTAGTTCCTCCAACAGTTGGAACTAGTTTAATTGACTTTAACTTAGTTTAATTGAATTAAACTATTACAACTCAATTTAAAATCAACCTATGCTCCTAAAATTTAGAAACCACTCTACATGACTTAAGTTAGGCCCTCAACTCAAATTAACTGATCCAACTAAGTGAAATTAACTTAGTTAATACATTCTCGTTTTCTTGTGATGTGGAATTACAATTTTCTCCTAATTTAATTCAAGGGAAAATTAAATTATGATTTTCTTGTTGCCATTTTCAACAATTTTAACTATTGACAAATATAACCATTAATAATTAACTACATTCCATGAACAACATATTATGTAACATGGGCATTACCTATAGAGTAAAACTATATAAACTACTAACATTATTGTATATGATTTTTATGTGTGTGTGTTTTTTTTTGTAAGTCTGGCATTCGTGAGGCTACATTATGGTCATGTCCAAGAATAACACTTGAATAGGGTGGGGAATTAAACTGGCGACTTAACATTTAGTAGTGCCTTAACAGTGCACCCAGTCACCATTTATCCAAGCCTGCATGGATGATTTTTATTTGTTATATAATGTTTATTAAATTTATTTTATTTTATTTTATTTTATTTTTTTATTTTATTTATTTATTTATTTATTTTATTTTTTTTCTGGATAAAGACTAATTCTATTAAAATGAAAAAAAGAAATATTTACAATGAGGCCGCAGCCTCAGAGGGCGAGTGTCCCAGCCCTCAGCAGAAAAACCAGAGTGCAAAGAAGAACAACTGAACATGTTTGAGTACATCATTTTCAATTCAACAAAAGAGAACTGTTCCAGAGAATTACTCCTTGCTGGCAAGAAGCGTCGGGCAGAGGAGAAAAAAGCTTGAGTATTCTTCGGCGACCATGAGAATTCTAGCAAAACAAGACATCCACCAGCCTTTGAGAAAATTGAAACTTTGAAAAACATCCCAAAAAGAAATGCGAAGGGCTGAGGATGATCCGAACGAAACATCGAGAAAAACAACTGAAGGACAAAAAATAGAGAGTAGAACTGAGGAGGACCCGAACGAAACAGAGAGAAGAACAACTTGGACCTTGGAGGTGACGCATCCCGACTGAACAGAGGGAGAAGTTACTCGTGCGAAGTCTGAGGGTCGGTGCCCCTTTTAGCTTGAGTATCCGGTGCATCAACCCAGGTGACCTCTTCATCGCCTTCCGCTCCACCTTCTGAGGGGTTGACAAGATGAAGAATGCCAAAATCGTGCTGAACAGGGCTGCAAACAATCACTTCTTCCTGAGGCGGCGTGCGTTGGCGAGTCGCCTCTTCAGCAGCTGGGGAGTCCTCCTGCTTGTGCTCGGTAGTGAATTTCGGGTCTTCTCCTACACCCTGAGCCAGACTTTCCTCCGGAGATGGAGTGGAGGAGGAGCTGATGGGGTCTTCAGGCAAATCCGCCTCTTCTGCAACCATAATGGTGGTCGTGAAGGTGATAACTGGCTGGTTCAGATGGCTGCGGAAAGTGAAGCGGGATGTCTGAAAGGAGGAATTCGGGACAAGTGTGGCGTGATTGGGGGGGTTTAAGACAGAGAGGTTGATGATATTGGAATGATGAGTGGAGAAGGGGAATGCAGGGCTCGGCCCCTGGGAGCCGAAGAACCTCCCCTGCATGGAAAACCTCGGCTGCGAGGCATTGCGAGCGCCCTCCTGCAGCTGTGAAAACTGAACAAATGAGAAATGGGGGATGGGGGAGATGCAAACTCAGCAGGCTCGACCTCCGGAAACTAGAAATAACATTCAATCTTACCAGAGCGCTGAGACATATAATGGCGAAGGCAGGGATGAAGTTGGACCATTATATCTTTGTTGGATGCCATAATCGATCGGAGTGGAGGCATAAATGCGTCTGCCGTTTTTTGAGCGCCTTCAATGCCTGGATGTACCTTCATACTGTCGCACAGTAACCCAAACTTATTCCTCTACATTGAGATCGGGGCGATTGAATGCATGCAGGTGGCCATCCAGGTGCCGAGTGGGAGGAAACGTGCCAGGAACGCGCTGAGGGTGTACCTGCTGGGCTCAAAGATCATCCGCATCCGGTCTGACTGCTTGAGGATGAGGCCGATCTTTCTCAACCAGATTATTGAATTCAGTGAGTTGTTCTCCTATACCTATGCTGAGCATTGGACCTGAGTAGGCTTCAGTTTCCAGATCTACTCCAATATTGGCTAGAAAGTCTGCCAGTTTGTTTCCTTCGCGGACTATGTGTTGAAAGGAAATTGCCTGGTGTTGAGAAAGCCATTGTCTAATGAGTTCCAATCTTTGCGCCACTCTCCAGCTATTACTGACTTTATGAATTGGAGCTCCTTGAAGAAGTTTTGTGGCCATGCTTATGATGATTTGAGAGTCTCCTTCAACGAGAAGGGGGAAGAAATTATATAATGTTTATTATTAGATTCAATAAGTTTTTTTTTTTTTTAATTATTATATAAATAACATTAATTTTAAAAATATAAAAATAAGATAATTAAAGCTAAATTCATCTTATTGTTTAGAACCATAATTTCTGGAGAATTGGTAACTTTGAAAGATCAATTACCTTATTGTTCTTGATATAAGTATTCCATAAATATGTGAGTTACAACTGTCTCCAAGGACTTGAACCCACAAACTAGGGAAACAAATTGTTTACCCCACCACAGACTAAGATTCTCTAACTAAATTTAAATTAATTCTTAAAATGATATTTTATAATATATTATTTACATAAAATCAAAATTTTCAAAAAAAATATTATTACAAAATTAATACAATGTAAAAAAATATTCAATTTTAAATGATAATATTTCCCTCCCATACATATATTACTCAAAACAAAGCGACGTGTAATCCTCAAAAAATAAACATCCAAATATTTACAAAATATAACTAACCCTTATCACCTAATTTTCTATCTTTGTATTAATTATATTTCTATATCTCCTAAGCAGTTATTCAAATCCTAATTTCCTTTGGTTAGATGAGGACTTTGGTTTAGCTAATAGGTTCACGAGAAACTGTAAAGACTTAACTGAGAATTTATTTGTTTCCAAGTTAGTCAAACTTTGTAATTCTCAAGACC
Organism: Pinus taeda; assembly: GCA_000404065.3. NCBI lineage: Eukaryota > Viridiplantae > Streptophyta > Pinopsida > Pinales > Pinaceae > Pinus > Pinus taeda. The sequence goes on from APFE030894887.1 coordinate 19,329, forward strand.
TTATAATTTGCAATGGTGTAATCATGTGGCCAAACTCCAACCAGAGGACTTGTATTCATAGGCTTCGATTATGTGATTTATGCTTTCCATGTTTCCAACCAAATTGTAAGCTTTGACCTCTTAAATGACCATGAGCCTAACTCAGATCATAAACCTTTATCCTTAATTATAAACTTTGCCATGCAAAACAAACACATGCATGAGAATTGCGAGACTCAAAGTGAGATATTTTTTTACAAGAGTAAAATGGTTATCTTCGTAAAGGATTTAAATAGGGACATACACCTATAAATTATCACATATAAATAAGGTTGATGATTCAGAAGTCGAAAATATTGAATCCATGGGAAGGGCACACTGAAGCCGAAGCCGAGAGAGAAATGGGAGGCCAATTATGGAAAGCAACAAGGCAAGTCGGAGGTGGCCAAGGGAATTCCTAATACTTAGAAAATTTCAACCGGATGACCAGATAAAACCAATGGAGATTGTGACAAAAGTAGAGACAAAGCCCAAAGAAGAGTGGTAACAAAACCTAATTGACTCCCCATCACTGATAGAGTTACGAACTAAGACCATGAAGCTATGAGAACTGTTCCAAATTCTCACAGAGCCAAGGGAAAAGAAAATTGAGACATTTATCTCAGCCCCAGAAAGGGGCAGGCACCAAATTACCCAACTGCAATGGTGCTTTGGCCACAATTGGAGCTCACAACAAAAGAAGGCTCGCCGAGCAATTCAAAGTTCATTTTTGAGCTTCCAAGTGCATCATCGAGATGCCACTCTTGCTACTAGAGCTTCCCATTGCCAATTCCTCATGGATAATAGAGCCAAAACCCACTATGCTTGCAAGGAGTGAATTTTATTGCACTTCTTCTCCCCAATTTATTCATGTTGTAATATGAGAGACACATACGATCTTTCAATTCAGCATAATGAATTTCAGTGCCCCGAGACAACACAATCATCACAAAACATTTTGACAATATGCCTTCCTTGTATGCCATGAGCTCAACATTAAGAGAAGGTCTAATCTTCACCAATACAATTAAATGAGGCATGCTTGCACAAATGAAACCTTAGAAAACCATAAGATCTTGATTATAGGTGTGGTTGATTTGCGCAGAAGCCATTAATTGTGGCACGTTTGCATGAGGCCAATGACCAAATGATGCCACGTTGGGTTGGCATGGGGCATCCATTGTAATCATTTTTGGATATGTAGGATTAATACTTTTCATTAAGTTATCATATGAAGCAAGAGGGTAGGGGAGGATAGGTGGGATAGGGAGGGGACACAAAAATTCACAAGAGGGAGGGGTAGGTCTAGGGGGTATCATGGAGTCAACCATGGGAAACATTAGGGAATGGAAACAAGTAGGTCTAGGAGGGATACGAGAGTCTACTATGGGCATCATTAGGGAATGATGACATAACCACCGATACCACTTATTTTAGTTTGCCCTTCTACCAAAAGACATGCCTTAATTGTTAGGAGATTCTCTTCAGAACTGAGATTCTAAGCATGTGGAAGGAGGAGGTGCTAGAGAAAGATAGAAGAATGCCTTTTATTCAATGGAACAACAAACTTAACATGTCATGTTTTGGATCAGTGCTACTTCTCAAGTTTCGAATAATAAGGAAAAAGTTTCCTAATATAGTGATTTCTTCAACACCCTGGTTGTGCGCTATTATTAACCCCAATTAGGGTCCATAAATTTATGTCTAGTTGTTTGATTTTCGACCAAGTCCCCATGAAAATTTGTCCACAGTTATTCCTTCGAGATTTAGTAATATCCCTGTCCCTCTTGTCACTCCTTGTTTCTTATCATTTTTAAGGAATAAGGTTCACACCAAAAGGTAAGGGGGTCCAAATGGTTGACTTATGTGTCATGACCTTACCATCTCCAAAAATTTATATGAATATCATATTAGCTCATGTTTTTTTAAGGCTATGCTAAAATAAAGTAGAAACCTTGAAAAGGAAAGGAGAATTCTTTAAAAATAAAAATAAAACTTAATAACCCCTATTTTAAAGTGGCTAGAGTCTTATCTTGAAGCAACCACCTCCTACTTTCATGGAATTAAGAAAAAGGTAGAAAAGAGACTCCTCATTATTAACCATTATTCATTTTTGCAAAGAGAAATTAGAATAGAGAAATAAAGACTAGAGAAAAATAAAACTTTTTTGAAAACATGTTTTTATCCCCTTAACTCTTGTATCAACCATGAATTTGAAAAAAAACTATAATATAACACACACCCCACACCCAAAAAAAACCAAAATTGAGTAAAAAGGCATTCTCCCACATCCATGTATATTATCAGCCTTTTTAGATTTGCATAAGATTTTATCCATGCAGTAAAACTCTAAAACTCTATATGATATGAAACTGAAAAGTGCATAGTGATTTGGCTCTCGTTGTACATATCGAAGAGCACATAGAGGAAAAGTGTCTTGATATGAAAGTCAAGAAACATAAAGCCCCACCATATCAAGGAACACAAAGCCCCACCTAATATAATAAAAGACAACTTACCAATTATTTTTAAATGATATCGCTATGATGAAACGAGGAAACCCCTTTCTTATAGTAAGGGACAATATAAATGATGAAGTGCAATGAAAGTGAAGAAACATAAAGCCCCACCAAATAATCATAAAAGACAAACAATTTGCTCACTACTTTAAAATTATATTCCCATTCTAGAAGGAAAGGTATCATAAATCATTGTTATGATGGAACATCTTGTCTCCCACTTCAACCCAACTTGCATACCCGGTGAGCCCCTCAAGCGCAACTTGCATACCGTGTAAGCTTTCACCGACAACCTTGTGTTAAACACAAAATAATAATTTTGGAAAATTAAGATTAGATCTGAAAAAATATTTAAAGGTTATTTTAAATTTTATCAATAATTAAATAACTATTATTTAATTATGAGGCATTTAATTGATGTTTATTTTAATATTAACGTTCATATTTCAATTTAAATTATTAATTAGGTTTATGTTTGATATTTTAATTTAAATTATTAACTATGTTTATGTAAAGTAAAAGTAATTTGATAAGTTAGTTTTAGTATTTAATGTTTTCAATTTTATGTTACTTTTTAAATTATTTATTTTTATTATGTTTATTTTTAACTGAAGAAATAGTTTTTGCTTTTAGGGATATATAGTTTTGTTCGGGATCGGACTACGAAATTTATGAGACCAAACTTCCCCAATTAATTGTTGGACCATATTCTCGAGAATCTTGATTGATGATCTTATCAAACTATATGTTGTCATCAATATCTACAAATTTATAATTAGATACCATTTATAGATATACAAAAATATCTAAAAATCTATCAATAATTTATTTATATAATTACATGGTATTTAATTTAAATTAATGTTAACATTGAAATTTTAACTTAAATTAATAATAATGTTTATAAAAATAAAGTAATGATAAGTTAATTTGAGTAATTGAGTGTTTTGAATTTCATGTCACAAATGTTATGATTAATTTTTAAAATTGAGTATCTTTGTTTTGTTATGTGTCCTTATCAAATCACTTGTTGTAATCAATATTTGCATATTTTTATTATAGGTCATTTATGAATATAGAAAAATATCTTAAATTTTCTCTACAAAATATATTTGAAAAATATAAAAAATATTAAATTAAAGTTGAAAATATCTAGTCTTAAAGATCATTTTTGGTATGCCAAACTTTTTTATACGAGGGTATTATGTTATTATGAGAATTTAATGTTTATATGCGTTCATTAATTTTTATTTTATTTTTTATAATGATGAGAATTTTTGTGTTAGATCAAAATTTGTGTCCGGTTCACAACAAATATATAAGGAAATACATTATCATAAGTTTGTTTGTCTTTTAGATTGATATTTCTTCTCCAAAATCAAAGTTGTCCTCTCTAGAGGTACATTATTTACACAGACAAAAGAGGGAGTTTTGGAGCTGAATACCTTTCAATAAAGTCCTAGAATGAAGCAAAATTTATAGTACACACTCCTAGTTTATGATGTAATTTGATGTTGCTGAATTATCATTGGAATTGTTACTAAAGAATGAATGATGGCCTTAATTGGAAATTAGCCATCAATTCACCATTTTCAGATAGCATCCCATATTGGCACATCCATCTGCTTCCTTATTATTATCTCATATTATGTGTTTATAACTCATAATAAGGATATCTCTTGTTTCCTTCTTGACATGTTTTAAGAGACTATCCAAAAAATTATCTCTTGGAAATGAATCTTTAACCATGTGTTGAATGATAATAAGAGAGTCCCCCAACATAATGACAGAGGAAACTTGATTTTCTTTGGCAACAAGGATGCCTTTTATTAAATCGTAGGCTTTTGCCTGATTATTTTTCATCTTTCCCAAACCCCATGAGTACTCTAAGACTTTTTTTTCACTCGTGTTGATTAAATATTTTTTTAATATCATGATTAACTAAATTAACATGCAATGTAATGTTGCCAAAATATTTTAAAGATGAAGGAATGGTGCTTACTTTGTACGCTAGTGTTTTGAATGGAGGGAGCACCTATGATTTCACACTAAGTGTTAGTCCCATATGTATGGTGGAACCAAGTAGCAGATGACTACAATTGATCGAAGGAGGAGCATATCACATCCCCTAGGAATATTCCTAACGATGCATCTATGTGGTTGCAGGAGGGTTAGGGTTGCAATCATCCACAAAGTCTCAATCTCTCTTAACGATCACAGTTGGAAGTGCGAAAGGACATGGGGTGTTGACTAAAGGGAGCCCCTCTCATACATTTAACTTTCATCCAAATAACAGTTCGGGGGGCCTCATTTCTATATGTGAGTGGAGGCTCCTCGAGAAAGAGGTATGGTGTTGGAATTATGACAGATGTGTCATCCTTGATGGAAACCTACTTAATAAACATGTCAACATGATGGTAGCAAGATGAGTATTTAGGTCAGTACAAATGTGACAAAAAGATTAGATAAAGGAATATCAGTTAGAGATAGAGGAATGATAAAGATGAAGTTTGAAGAAGTATACGTAGGTTCTATGAAGAAAATCCACGTACATACACAGTTTTGGTGAAGCAAAGTTGTGTATACATAGGTTTTATGAAGCAAAGCTACATACACACATGGGTATGAAGAAGAAAAGGTGCGTACAGTTTCCGCACCATGGTATTTTAAATACCAAGGGTCTTTACCATGGTATTGGCCCATAGTATTGAGTCGAGCAACAGATATTTGATATCGTCAAAGAATATCCTTGGCAATAGTGTGGTTTTTATCTATGGTATTAGATAAGGGCTAAGCGGAGATGAAGATCATAGTACTTGAGTATGGAAGTGATGAATATTTCATGAATAGATAGTTATGAAGCAAGTGTGCATGTAATGGGATAGTAATGAATTGTTTGATCTAAAATTAAGTATGCACCTGGGAATTTAACGATGGATCAGATCCAATAGATCAGAAATGACTATATTGATAGTGGATTGATTAGATGTGTAATATTTCTGTCTGACACTTGTTTTGTCATGTATGCCGAGAAATGGGTTTGTTCTGAAGATATAATGTGCAACAAAGTTATAAGTCGATAATTACATATTTGTACATGGGTTTTATAACCTGAAAGGCACGTACATATGTGGGTTTAACACTACTAAGTCACGTATCTATTTAGATTTGTACGAGGGTTTGATTCTTGAAATTCATGTATACATGCAGAAGTGTTTTGTGGAAAACACGTATATGAGCTAGGGTTTTTCTAAATAAGATGTATGATCAGTCTAATCAGTCTTGTTGTGTTTCTATTGTTTGTCAATGAAGTCTTTCTTGATGATGTGGGTTTAACATTGATGATTGAAGTTGAATTGATTGAAGAGTGATGATGTTGATAGTTGTATGTTATTGAAGATCTATGATGGTTCTGTGATTATTTTAGAGTGATTCAGTGGTTCAGGGTGTAACCCAATGTTTGTTTCAGAATGACAATGATTCGGTTTAAGGGTTCAATGTTTTGAGATCTGTATGCGGGCATGCTTCAGGGAAGTCATGTATACACATAGATTTTCTAAAGTAAAGTAGCGTATATATTCTAACATTTTATTGATTAGAGTTTTCAGTTGGCTAAATAAATTGATGTAGTGTTTGGGTTTAGTATTGGTATTTTGGTTACAATGATCTAACTTCTTTTGTTGTTTGAGAATAAGTTGATTGATTTGGGACTCAGGTGGTTCATTGATTGGTTGATTTAGTTGGTTCAATGATAATTGGTTTGTTGTAGTGATCAGTTTCAGCTTTGATATTTAGTATTGTGCTTAAATGATGGTAGTGGGTCTAGTCTAAAAATTTGATGAAAAGTGGCCTACAAGTTGTGATGTTTTGTTTTAGGTGGGCTTGTGTGAAAAATTATGAAACATGGTCCACATCAGTGTTGAGGGTTGGAGCCTTCAGTAAGGGAGTCAAAACTTCCTTCTAGTGATAGCTGGTAAATTAGATCAGGGGGTAGGATCTCCCTTTCGGTGGGTGTCGGTAAATGAGATCAGGGGGTTGGAGCTCCCTTCTAGTGGGTGCTAGAGAACGAGAGAAGTTTGTAGCCTTCTGCAGGTGGGTACATGCATGTTGGTATGAGATGCACCAGTAAAAGATTGTAATAATTATTTCTTTATAGTAAAAAGAAGACAAAGATTACCACAATGGTGGTTTTTTTCCCACATTGGATTTCCACCTAAAAATCCTGGTGTTCATGTGTGTTGATGTGTTTCTTATGTGTGATGGTTTATTTTGTTCTTAATGCACATGATTATTGTTTAATTAATGCCTATTTAAGTATTGATACAATGTTTTAAGTTAAACAGATGATGAATTAAATGGAAAGTATGTTAACAACATATACGTTAGTTGTTTGCATAAGAGTCGCACACATATGCAGGTTTCTTTTAATAAAGTCGCGTACATAAATATGAGTACTAAAAGAAAAGGTTTTAATGAGTTTTAAATAATGATTCACTTCCCCCCCACCCCTCAATATGTTTCCTAACATATGGCTGAAAACATTACTCAACCATCCTCGTGGTTTTTTTTTTCTTCAGTATGTGCATGCTATCTATTGGGAGCAGGGAAGTCCCTTCGCACTTTCTTAGTTTGAAGGCCCAAATCCCACCCTTAGTACTGTTGCACTAAAAATTTTCACCTTGACATTTTGCTATTTGTGTGAGTTCATTACCACTCATACTTTCCCCCTCTACAAGTCTGAAGCATCAGTTCCTCATATCAAGCGTTGAAAACAAGAGCAAGCCCTCAAAAGTCTTTAAAACTTTGGTTCTGCACTTTCTCTCTGTATTACCTTCAGTCCCGCACCTAATGGTCATGTCTCCTGTGCACCTAACTACTTTGTCTTTGTGTTAATGGTGTGATCCCTGTAAAAGTTAAAAAGGCGAGAGTATATTATGAAAAACTCACTTTCAGTCATTTCTAGAAGCTTCTGGAAGGAATCTTGAGGTGGCAAGTTCGCTCTCTTAAGGTTCATGCATCTCATACCTTAAGGAGATAACCCCTTGATGTGAGGAGCTTATCCCTTTGAAGGAGGGTTCTATCCCTTCATAGATGGACCTGTAACCTCCTCCTCTGCACTATAAAAAAAGCATTGGGCTGGTTACTTAAAAGGTTAGAAGCTGAATATTTTTGAGGTAAAATGTTGTTGAAACTTAGTCTTCTTTATTTGAGATTTTATGAGGAGAGATTACATACCTCTAAGATCTCATTTGGAAGAGTGAAAGGCTTGTCAAATTAAAGGAAATTCCTATTTCGGAACCCAGGAAGAGCTTGTTTAACATCGAGGCTAAAAAGGTTGTAAGGTTCTTCTACTTCAAGGTTAATACAAATAAGTTTGTTTTTCTCAATAAGCTATTGATTCATGGTTTATTTTATGGATTCCTTGATCACCATAATAGACATGATTTATGATATTTGCTATGCAGGTGCTATTTAATGTTTTCTTGTTTGTGATTGCAGGTCTTCAAAGGCAACTCTTTCGAACGATTGAAAGATGACTGCTACGAACAAGCGTTGGATCTAAGGTAGGGTCTTAACAGCTTTATAGTATTTATTTATAAATTGCATATGTCTAGAGAAAGATAGATTTGTTTTTATGTTTGTTGCTAGGCTATCTTCTGATACTAGGGAGATTAGTCTTGTCTGCAAGATAGATTTATCTAGCCAACAAATTGGTGACTCCGCTGGGGAAATGAATTTGGTTTTTGGTTTTCCTTTGTTTTGACTTGAGAAAATTGTTTTCGTTTCTGGTTTTTGATTGATGTATACTAGCTTGGGTAGTTTTTAGAGTTCGGATTATTTTTTGTTTTTTTCGAAGTTTTTAGGGGACCTCACTTTCTCTTTACAAACAGTGCGGGCATCTCCGCACTTTTCCTTTAGTAAACAGAGCGGAACTGCACCTCTTCCTTTTGGAGCCTGCAGACCCTATAAAATTTCTTGAAAAACCTAAAATATCTTCTTCCAGTTAAGTTTAGGTTTCATTTAGGATTTTTAGTGTCTACCTAGATCTGTATTTTTCCTGTGAAAAATCTCTTGTGAGTGAGTTCCGACGGTATTTTTATTTTAGATGATTTTCTAGAAGTTATGCATGCTTGGAGTAGTTTTCACTTGGTCTCTGTAGTGACTCAAAGATCAGAAGCTTGAGAAACCTTAGTTCACCCTGGTGTCTTTTCGTCTTCTTGATGAGTCTGACTTGGTTGTGAAATCTATCCTTTGTGAGAAATATATTTAGTTTTCTCCTTGCAAATCTTTGAACAAACTTTGCTATAAGTTTTGAATTTCATTTTTACAAAAGAAAACATATCTAGATGTTTTTTGGTTGATTTGTTATTCTGAACAAATGAATCCTTAGTTTACTGAACAACTAAGAAAAACGTCCTCAAAAAGAATTGAAGATTTTATTTAATTAGATTTTTAATAGTTTTTAGATCTCAAAATTAGTTTTTGTAGTTTTGAGTGTTTTTCTAGAACTTGTAGATCTCTTTTGAAGCAAATTGTTTTTTGTAGTTTCGAGTTTTGAAAATGGAAAGGGATTTATTGTGAGCATTAATTATTAGTCTCGTTCTGAGTTCTTATTGAAAAAGACAAAAATATTTTCCTTCCATTTCCATGTTGAAAGAAAGAATTGTTTCTTGAAGAATTGCATTCTCGAACTCTTTCTTTTAGCTAGAATTTCATTGAAAGAAAAACGAATTGCTTATCATTTTAGGTGATTTTTTTTTATTGTTTTTGGAGTCGAGTCTTCACACCATCAAAGTTTCATTTCCATGCCTATTGACTTAAAGAACAACCCATAAAAGCAATGCTTAATTAAAATTGATCTAGTAATCTTTTCTATTTCTAGGGCTCTTATCACCAATATAGCTTAGGCTAGTATCTTGGAGTAGGGAGTAATTAACTCTCCAAGATAGTTAAAACAAACATGTAGATACATCTTACGGTAGGAAATAAATCCAATTGTAATTGATACATTCTAGGAAGCTTCTCTTAAAGGAGTTAATCACGAGATCATGTCCAAACCTTTAAGACAATCAATTCTATTTCATTGGGAAAGATAGAAGATTTGCACGTATTATAAATGGTAAACCTTGGATTAAGCATTGTTGAGGAGCCTGGGGTCACTTGTTGGAAAACCTCGGATTGACCATGTCGAGGAGCTTTCAAGGGTATTGAGCTTTGTTACTCTGCCCTTGCGCGTAGATCGGATCATAGACTGTTCCCCTAGTTGTATTTGTTGCTGTTGGTAACCTTAGTGTCCATAAACTGATGATTATTTCCTAAGGTGATGGTGAAGGAAGGATCTCACTGTACCTGGAGAAGATGTTGACTAGACTCACTTGGACTCTGTGGGGGGTTCTCTTCACTCGAGATGGTTTTGTGAAGAAACTTGTGCTAGTCTGTTTCATTAAGTAGGTTGTCGGGGTAACTGTTCCAACTGCCCTTTTTGTATTAAACTTCTACTAAGTTGGATTTCATCACCAACTAGTGTTTTTAGTACGGGAAGTTACTGTTTGTGTGTGGTTTGAACTCTTATATTTTTTAGGCGTGTGATTCAGTATTTTGTTTCTTTAGAGACTTTAGGTGGTTTTATTGAAATTTTCTTTGTTTGTGTGTGATTAATTAATATTTAATCATGGCTAAATTACTGAGACGATCTCGTAGACTTCAGGGGAAACCTCCTGAGTATACACCAAGCTAGCTTGAAGGGTCCTAAGCTCTTGTATCACCTAGTGATAGTAGAGTTGGATCACCAGAAGCTGGAGAGTCATCTTTAATTGTTCATCCTGCTTATCAAATACAAACAACAGAGTATATTCAAGAGCCAATTTCATTTTCCAAAGTTACTGGTAGTATTTCTCCTTCCAGTGAATTAGCTGAAGCACCTGAATTTTCTGAGCCTGACACTGAACCTGCTGCTACTCCAACTTCAGGATTTGCTTCTCCAACTTCTAGTGGTCTTAGTTCACCTAGGGTAGGAAATATCATTACTCAAAATCTTCCTTCTGGCCTCATTTCTATTGAAGAATTTGTTAGTCCAGACGAAGACATAATCCTTCCCGAAAACTAACAAACTTTAAATCTTAGGGAGCGTAAATCAATATTCTACAGTCCTTTTAGGAGTGACACTTGGTATGTATCATTGACAAATTTTTTAGAAAATCCGGGTCTTAGTTTTTCACCACCTCGAATTCCTTTTCATCCTACACCAAGAGGTTATTATCCTTCGTTGATCAAGGCAAGACAGTCATCTATGTTTTCCCAATCACTAAAAACATTTTTATATGGTGTTCCTTCTGTTCCTTAGGGGTACTAGTCACTCACTAGTACTTTTTCAGGAGCATGTCCTTGACCAACTGAACATGAGTTATCAACTGGTAGTAATGGAACTCAAGTGTTGAATGCAGAACAAATCCTTATGATGTCTAGTAGTGTTCCAAATCCTCAACCTCAAGGCAGTTAGTTACTGCCTGGGGGGCAACCCCAAGGTAGTTAGTTACCGCCTGGGGGGCAACCCCAAGGTAGTCAGTTACTGCCTGGGGGGTAACCCCAAGGTAGTCAGTTACCGCCTGGGGGGCAACCTCAAGGACAGTACATACCTTTAGGACAATACATACCTCAATGTCAACCCTAGACTCAGTACATACCTCAAGGTCAACCCCAGTTTCAGTACATACCTCAAGGTCAACCCCAGTTTTAGTACGTGCCTCAAGGTTATCAACCTCAAGGTCAATACCTAACTCAAGGTTTCCAACCGCCTTCTGGTCAATCATTTTTACAAGGATTTGGATATGTACCACTTAAGTATCAACCCTATGTTCAACTAGGTTATGGTCCTCCATATGCACAACCTTTTATGGGTCCATACTCGAGAATGAATATGGTGTGGGATCCGTCTCAAACTCAATAGACTATGCAACCTAATGTGCAGTTATCTAATCAACCTAGACAACCTTTGGTTTCTGGTCCAACGCAACAACCTATCCAACCTACTGTTCAAACCTCTACACCTAGTTTAGTTCAGTAGCCTAAGCCTAGCTCACCTCAGACTCTGCCTCAAACTGCTTTTGCAACTGTTGCAACTTCTGTTCAACCTACCACACCTGTTTCTAGAGTATCTGTAGCTCCGTTTCTACTAACCCTGCATCAGTGCAAACTCCTCAAGTCTCTGTGCCACGGTTAGGACCTACAGTTTAGACTTTGGTCTAGATCCCTGCAGGACAAGCTGGTCCAAGTACGATTGTCACAAGTCAACTGCAATTCACTTATCAACCTCCAAGGACAATATCAATTCGGTCCTACTGTACAAAACCTAGTTTATCAGTATCAACCATATCCTGGCTATACTTATCAACAGCCTCAACAACCCCAGTTTGGTCCAGTTAATCCTAGTTTCCCAGGAGGTTATAACATTCCTAATGTAAATCCAATTCCAGGTTATCCTGGATATCCTCCTCCTAGAGCTAGTCTTGTTACTCAAGGTTTTCACGACCCTAACCGTCAGTCACTATCTATTGCAACTTTGGATTTACCTGATTTGTCGCACCTTACGAACGATCCAATTTACTATCTTCCATATTGGCCACCAATGCCTAGTAAGTTGCCCAGTGATATCTCGAAATTCGAGGGTAAGTCAGGAGAGGATCCGTCAAATCACGTTATGACTTATCACCTTTGGTGTGCATCTAATTCAATCATTGATGATTCAATTCGATTGTGTCTTTTTCAATGAACTCTTATTGGTCTCACTGCCAAATGGTACATTGAGTTACCATGAGCCTCTTTTTATAATTTCAATCAGTTAGCCACTTCTTTCTTAACTCATTTTTAGTTGCCTGTTAGATACGACAATGGCATGGAACTATTAACTTCACTAAAACAATCCACGTCCACATATATTTCTAATCATATTCATGAATGGCGACGTAGAAGGTGTTTAGTGAAAGTTTTCATTTCGGATCAAATTTTAGCGGAATGGTTCATTAAATCATTGTTACCCAAAATCACTGAAGATGTAGCTAAGGGAGGAGTTGTTACTGAAGAGCAAGTCATTTCTCAGGCTTAGTACCTTGACCTCACCTATAGGCAGTCAAGTATTTTACATGAAAAAATCCATGATCTTCCAAAACACGGTCAAATAACTGCAGCTCCTTCAGGGTCTCATGCCATTGATGGTATGATTGGTTCAGTTAGTACTAAAAATAAGAAGAAATATTCAAAGAATTCTTCTCCTATAATAACTTTACCTGATTCCCCGATAGGAGATTCTTCCGCTGAAATTTGTGCCAACATCCATGTCGTAGACTCATCTACGACCAAATCAAAATCTGGTAATAAAAAGAAGGGGAAGAAGAAAACAAACAAAATTCAAAATATAAAACGGATAAAAATGAATCTACTGATGAAAAATGTAAACTTCGTTATCCTTGTTTCATTTGTGACGAGGATCATTTTACCAAAGACTACCCACTTTGAGCAGAGGTTTCAAAAATCGTTAAAGGTTCTCAAACGTCTACTATCTTGAAGGATCCTTTTCCTACTCAAGATAGTAAGATGATTGGTTCTTCCTTGAATGCCTCAGAAGAACTCATTATGATGATGTCTCATGTCAGGATTGTGATGCAATCACAAGATTATGGTAGTAAAAATCATATTGGTGGTAAAGAAGAAGAATCTTCTAATTCAAACACATCAACTTCACCTCCTCCTGGTTTCGGTCCACTATAGATTGAGAAACCCAACCCTGACTTAGTAATCAAGCCACCTGCTAAAGGTATACTTCAGAAATCAGCTTTCAATCCACATGCAAGAGCTGCTCAGAAGTATAACATTGTTGAAGACTTAGCTATTTCCCCTTCAGCAATGTTAGCTTTGGAAGTGTTGTAATCGTGCCCATCACAATGTAAATTACTATTGTCTGTTATAGGAGCTGTTGATATACAATATTCGAATCTAATAATCTTCGATTTAGAGAATAATACACCCCGCTTACCTCATCAAATGGCTTTCCAGATTCCAGTGTTAGTCAAGAACAGGCCTTGCTTTCATACTGTGATTGATGAAGGGGCTTCTACGTGTATTATGTCGATCTAGTGTTGGATATTGTGTTAAACACACATGGGGAGCGAGAACAAATAGAAAGATAAATCATGGAGTACAATTTTTATTCACAAATGATATACATTTATAGTACATTAGTGACCGTTGGGATTCACATCCCAAGGTCTCTTGGACTGCTTTTGTCCATTCGACTTCCACACTAACCCATTAAGGATTAGGTGTCCAACATTGCCCCCCTTAATCCGAAGGGTTATGTATGAGTCCAAGAAGAGAATTGTAATACAAAATGTGCAAAAATGCATGGCAGCACTAGGCTGAATGTGCTCTATGAAATGTTGGTATAAAGGGTGATGGTTTAAGGATGACCACCAACACTGGAACGCTTAGTGCAGTTCCCGGAACTCTTCCAAATGTGGCAAGAAGCTGGAGTCTTCTGCTAGAGGAAGTGATCCTATTGTTTTAAAGAGGGAAACTTTCAACCATAAAAGGGAGGTCTCACCCCGCATAAAAGGTAAAACTTCAACCTGAAAAGGGAAGTCTCAACCTGTGATGGTTTAAGGATGACCAACAACTCTGGAATGCTTATGCAATTCCTGGAACTCTTCCAAAGCTGGCAAGAAGCTGGAGTCTTCTGCTAGAGGAAGTGTTCTCAATTTTGTTCTCAGAACTCTTCCAAAGCTGGCAAGAAGCTGAAGTCTTCTGCTAGAGGAAGTGTTCCATATTGCCTACTGAAGGTATGTTCACGGACATCTGTGTCTCTGGCTACAACTCTGAAACTGGTGTGGCAGGTTGTGCCTCAGGCTCGCTTGATGTGGCTTTGAAGCATGTAGATGACCATCATTTCCCCCCTGTCAAATACAAGGTGAGAAGATGGAGAAAACTCAACTGCAAGACTGTTCAATATTCTGGAACAAGTTCTGACATGTGTTTGAAATATCTTCTTGGCTGTTGATGCCCATTTCCAAGAAGCGATCCATCCTAGATGAATCTTTGTTCTTGCAGGACGTTTGTTGCTGAAGCATCTGTGTGAAGAATGGTTGGTTTTATGGCAGTGCTTACATGGATGAAGATCAAAACAGTGATCTTTCAGATGGCCAACTCGATCACAGTGTTGGCATTTCACGATCTGTTGTTGTTGTTGCTGTGGAAGAGGGGCAGAGTCTGGAACAGCTGTAGCTGAACTGTCATGAGTAGCAGGTGAACTGTCATAAATGAAACCAGCACTCTGAAAATGAATGGGTTTTGAGTAGTCTGGAATATGAAAGGACAAGTCCTTGTCATACCCAAGACCAGTTCTGTGCTTGT
>APFE030894898.1:0-14037 GCA_000404065.3 Pinus taeda
GCGTAGTGGAAAGGAGTCGCCTTCACTAAGTGGGCCCATAGGCAAGTTTTGGCGCAAAGTCTATTTTTAGACTATGTCTATTTTTAGACATATGGATCATGGTCTATGAGTTGTAGGATGTTATTTATGGATGATTGGTCATGTTGGGAAAAATATATGGACTTATATTTTTTGGATCACAGTGGTGTGATCAGAGTCTATTTTTAGACTGTCAGGTAAAAATAGAAACAGTCAAATATTATTAGCCCTTAGTAATATTTGGACTCTAAACTTTATCTTATTCTCTTGGAGCACTTCAGTTGGAGCTACAGATGTGGCACATGCAATTGCCTAAAGACATCCACGTGGTTACCTATGGGTTGACTGAGCTATTGCATGAAGGAATTCAGTTAGAACTCAAGTGGTTGAGTTCTGTGGAGTTAGATGAGCATTTAATGGAGTTGTGTTCAGTTTGACTTAGTTGAACTAGTTGTATTTAGTCTAACTGGCCAATAGACTAAGTGATGAGTTGTGTGAATTAATTATTAATTAATTCACTAATTATTAACTCATAATGCAACCGAAGAACACATCAGTTAACTCAGTGCATGGACAGTTCAATGGAGACAGGTGTTAGAGGTAAGTGAAAGGGTGAGTTGCTACTATCAGTTGTGCATGAGATTTGCACATGCAATGGATTGAGTAATGCCAATGAGGCCAAGGGAAATTGTAGCTTGTGCTCACGTGATTTTTCCAAGTAAATACGAGTTTTCTTGAGCCATTATCATTCATTCTCATGCAGGTATTGTGCAGTGGAGGTAGGCAAGCAACGGAGGAGATTTGGAGATCAGATCTGAGCTGTATTGTGTGTAACAGGTGGAGATAGTGCTAAGTAATTGTGAGGAGTATTGTACTATGAATTGTTACATGTTCTCAATCATTATAATATATAGATAATGTGGGGTTTTCAGCTGTATGCTTTCCCTGGGTTACATACTGTGTTAATGTGCGCATGCGATTGATGTTTCATTATTTTTAATGCTGCTAAATTGATGATCAACGTAGAGGAGGTTATGTATTATGCATGTATTTCACAATAGTTTATAATCAGGATAATCTCTATGAATATGTGTTAAATTATTCAAAAATTCTACACCAACACAGGCTTATTGACTAAGTATTTTAGCGCGAAATGTTCTGTATACACCTTGAAGTGTCTCGCTAGCAAGTAGTGCCAATATTTCTGGAGCGCATACACCATAGCTATTCCCTCGTGTTCAGTGGTGGAATAGTTCTTCTTTGCTTTAGATAATCTATGACTCACAAACATGATAGGGTGATCCAAGCCTTCTCTGCCATCCCATGTTAGTACTGCCCCCAACACTATACACGATGTGTCAACTTGAACATGAAATTCTTTCTTCCAGTTCGGGAAGACAAGAATCAATGCAGTAACCATCTTCTCTTCAATATATCTAGGCTGTTCTTATATTCATCATCCCAGCAGAATGTGACATCCTTCTTCAACAGTTTTTCCATCGACACAGTGATCTAGGTGTAACTTTTGATAAAATTTCTGTAGTAACCCGTATGTCCCAAAGTAGTGTGCAACTGTTTCACACTGTGCGGTGCTTCCAAATTCATAATTGCCGTGATATTTGCGGGGTCTACCATTAGCCCTTGTTTACAAACCACATGCCCCAATAGGTTCCCAAAAGAAATGAGGAACATACACTTCTTGAGGTTGAGCACGATTTGGTATCTGTGGCATGTATCCAACATCAAGCACAAGTTCAATACATGGCACCTAATGAGCCCAAATACAGTCCAATCATCAAAATAGACCTCCAAGAACTTATGAATATATTCCCTGAATGCCGCAACAACTACACGCGAAAAAATAGCCGGCACATTCTTTAGTCCAAATGGCATGACAGTGTATTGAAAGCAACCGCACTTAGTCGTGAAGGTTGTCTTGCTCCTATCCCCCGACGCAATTCTGATCTTGTGGTACCTTGAGAACCCATTAGTGAAATAATATGCTTCCTAACCACCTACGTTTTCCAACACCATTTGTGAACGGAGTTGGGAATGGATCATGTACACACGCATTGTTCAGCTTTATGAGATCCATGCATATTCTTATTTCATCCTTCTACTTCTTCTATTGTACCACCATCGGACTTACCCAATCAGATTCCTCCACAGGCTCATTGATGCCTGCCACAAGCATCTTGTCTAATTCTACACAGACCTTCTCCTTGTATTTCAAATTAAATTAAGTAATGCAGTCTTTGCTTGATTGGCTTCATGTTGGGTTTTAACGTGATCTTCATTACCCCTAAATCTCCAATTATTCCCTTTAAGTCCATAAACTTGGTCGGGAATAAGTTTTGATATTCGCGGAGTAGTTGAGTGACCTTGTCCACTGTCGTGTCATCCCAATAGTCCCCAATCTTCACGAATTTAGGTTCCGCCTCCATACCAATATTCACCTGCTTAGTCTTCACTTGCGCAATTATGTCATGATTCTTAATTTGTGGTCCTTGAACTTCGCACTAACCTTTTGTCTCAAGAATATTAATGTTCTATGGATCTTCATCCTCTTCCTTAGCAATTACATTATAACACTCCAGCGCGCAATTAACTGAGTAGCCCATTCAGGTTGAACCAGCTCTACTGGCTCCTGTGGCATCCTAAAGATGGATGCTTTTACTTCTTGTAGTGCTTCATCAATACTATCCCACCCATCCTGAAAATTGAAGTTCATCACAAACCCTTCATGAAAAACGTCCCATTCAGCTTTCTTGTGGTGGAGCTCTATTTCTATATACCAGTTCATTGGTATAATATCTAGGGTGTGACAGAACAGGTGCACCCACTCAGGTTGTGGCTTTTCCCCATAGGTCTGTGTCCACTTAGCCAAATGCGTGTGCCGATCATCCTTCCCATTGTATTTGTCTGTCAATCATACTCTAGGCTTCCCAACCGTGTGCACATCATTCTTCTACATTCATGCCAATCGTCAAAGATTCCTTTGTGCATACCCCACCACCTCACAGGCGTAGCGCATAGTACCCAATTTAGGGCGTGGAAGTGTTGCTTTTCTGGCACCTCCCTTTCAAATTTGTCCAAGAAGGCATATACCTCACTTAACCCATCATAAGTAGGTAGATCTTTCACTTCTGTCGATACGCAGCGCAATGACTATGTTTTCATATTACAATTAAGCATGGTTACCTCGTGTAACTGGTTCTTCCATCGCTCTATATCCTCATGAGAACCCGAAGTGCATGAGCTTTCACGCTCCCATGAAATCCGCCCATCTGTGGTGGGATTTACCCAGTCTTGCTCTCGCGTGGTTATCTTGTATATGCAATCCAAATCATCATCACTTTCATAGTCGTGCACCAGCTTTATATAGCACAATCCTTCAACAGGGTCTAGGGGTATAACGATGCGTAGATATTTCTTCTTAAAAATCATTTTGCACTTTTTCAGATTAATCACCCCATTCATGTCAGTGGCCCAATCAATTCCTAATAGCACAGTGTATGGATTGTTGTCTTCAATAATCTCTATCACTTCAAAGTCTGCTAGCATGCTCTCTCCCTCAATATCCACAGTGATGCCTTTCAATCTCCCCATGGGTATTATCTTCTGCTAGTTCACCATTCGTAGCTGAATAGGAGACCACTCTAGTGTAGGTCTCTCCATTCACTCCCATGTTTGCTTCGACAGAACGTTTGCATCTGATCCTAAATCTAGAATTAATTGGTCCATTTCATATTCTCCAATTTGTGCGGTCAACTTCATTTCTCTCACCGTCCTCGTTTTATGCTTTCCAATCTTCCTGACTACAAACGGTTTTCCTGGTGTGGTCCTAGCACATTTGTTAATGAGTTCCTGTAATCCTTTTACAAATTTACTGTTGTGTAATAACTTCATACATGTTTCCAAGAACGTCGTAAGCATATATGGGTCCATCTCCAGCTCCGGTCTATCTTTGCTTCCTAAAGTGGAGGCATTAGTGAAGCTCTTCTTTGCTTCCATGAAGGTTTCCCAAGCACGTTCCAAATCAAACTTCGCTTCTTTCGCTGGAGATTTGCAAACCCAAGTACTATCTTCTGGCTGTTTACCTTTGTCATCTTGATCCAGGTTTGAGTGTGATAAAGGACCGTTCCAAGACATTTTACTTTTGTGATGTGTTAAATTGCATTTTTAAAAGAACATAAAAGAATACATCTGCATGTTTTAAAGAAGAGGAACATGACATTCATCAAGATATGAAAACATAAGCCATTGATAACAGAGTTCGTCCAGGAGGGACTACGTCTCCGGGCCCCAATGTCAAGATGGTGTAGGCCGCTTCATTAAGTGCTATCAACAATGATGATGTATATAAGAGGTGATGCCGCTATCATACAAGGAAAGTGCGCTCACGCAGGAGTGGCTCCAAGAGATGTTTTGCTACAGGAACTCTCAGTCAAAAAGGACTCCTATCAGTATGACACAAACTCATGCATGATTAGCATCCCACCAACATGGCATAAAAGGGATCTCAATGCAAAAATGCATGATGACAATAGGAGTATCCCATCAACATGACGACAAAGGGATCTGAAATAAAACATGATGAATCATGACAACAAGTACATCTCACAAATGATTCCGCATCACATCAAGCAGGAATCATGAAAACAAGTAAGAAACAAGATCCCACATCAAACATCAAATATGGATCTGTATAGCACAATGCATAGCAAAAGAAGTACATGAATAAACTGTATATACCTCACATCTAGGGGCCATCTAAAGAAAATGTTGTCAAGTTGTTGAGGTTGTTCGTTCCATCAATCTCATGGCGTCAAATCACATGGAAATGGCTGCTCGCACATAAATGCTGACACCTGCACTCCACTTAGAAAAGTGGACGAAATATGAAATGAGCAAATTTAAAATCTGAACACACCATTAGATTTGTGGCGCCAAATAGTGCAAAATAGACTGTCAAATTTCTGAATTATGAGAAAATGAAAATTTGGGCCTTAAGGAATCTTTTAGATTCCCCCTAGATTCCTCAAAGATTCCCTCCTTTGGGTCCTCTGCAAATATGCTTCTTAGACCAGGAAACTGATTGCATCATCGGGTTCATGTCGTCGAGAGGTGTAAGATCAACATAAATTTTTTCCAATTTGGACACTGCAAAAATTTCACCCTCTTGAAAATTTTTCTCAATCATGTTTCCACCCGCATTATAAAATTAATTAAAAAATTGTTGTCTTAGTTTTCATGCATGCTCTTGGTTCCTTCGTGCTTGCCTTGAACTATGTGCACACTCCTCCTCTCTTGGTCGCACTAATGAACTGAGTTTAAATATGAAAAGGCTGGCGGAGTTTATAAACACACCGTTTGGAAAATTGGTTATGGATCTGTTTGTTGTGGAGGAGGTTGGGTGGTCAAACCCCGCCTCCTCCCTTTTTTGCATAACAAACATTAATTTTCGGATGGGAGGTTAAGTTGGGCCCGCCTTGGATGGCCAGTCCACCTCACCTTTCCCCTACCCTTTCGGTATCCTTCTTTAGTGGGTGGCGGTTTTGAGGTTAGGTTCGTGCCCCAAGGGTCGACCCACCTTTCCCGTATGCATGGTCCTTTGCCCACCCAAAGCAATGTGTTCCAAATATGGTGGGAGGGGTTAGGGGTAGTGGCCCGCCCCTCCAATATTATGCATAGCTGATAAGGGTTGGGGTGGCGGGGTCGGTGGCTCACCACCCTTTTTTTTAATAATTTTTTTGTTATAACAAACAATATAGTCATTTTTGAAAATCCCAATTTTAGGCCAAAGAAGACATTTTAACAAGGTGACAATTTCACCCGAAATCTGGTCGAAGTTGGCTGGAGTCCATTTTCTAGAAAAAATCCAAATTGTGTCTCCATTAATCCTGCCCAGTCAGCAAAAGTCAACCAAAACTTTGACTGCCTCTATCTTCCTCATCCAGACTCGGTTTGATGAACTGTTCACGCCGCTTTGATCAAGATGACGAGATCTACGCTCTGGTCCTAGTTTGAAAGCATTATAATCACTTTAGTTTTTGAGCTTTCATAAGCCCTCTTTGTCCTATGTGTGTCTCTGGAGCCACCTGGATCAATCATCCTCACTGAGGAGATTTTGGTCCTCCAAAAGCATAAAAAATAATCTGCAACTTCTCTGTACATTTTCTGCATCACAAGTGTCCTGAAAGGCCTTGCTTCCATCTCCTTCACCTTTGTTCTTCGGAGCCTTAAGCGATAAGCTGACACTTTCAACCTCTGCAACCTATTTTACATTGTTTTGCAAGTTACATGTTTGACTTTCATGACCAACTAATGACCCAAGCATCCCACACTTGTCACAAGTTTATAACACATACTCGGTGGTCAAGTTTACCTCGAAATAGACACAATACCCCAGCTACGAAAGCAAGGCCAACATATCATTGTTGCTTCAACAAGTGATGTAAAACTCATCATCACTGCAACATGTGATTTACAAAAATAAGGCCAAACAATATTCTTGCTTTGACAAGTGATGGAAACACAACATCACTTTTAGAGTGTAAAATGCAACACATAATAAGACCAAACATCGTTGTTGTTGAACAAGTGATGGAAAACACATCATCACTTTTACATTTTAAAATGCAACGAATGATTTACAAAAGCACGACCATGAAATGCTAACATATCTAGAAACCATTTTTCACTTATTAAGGTGAATGGGTCGCCTCCTTGTGGCGATTTTGCTTGTCGAACAATTGTTTCACATGGTTCATGCACCAACACTTTGTCTTTAAGGCGTTGCTCTGGGTGGAGCCTCCAACAAGTGGCTCTTTAATGGCCACTCCTATCACAATGACTGCAATAGGTCTTCTTCCTTTAGATCTTATTAACATGTTTCTTTACCTGCTGTTGAGAGGGTCTTTCATGCCTCATCCTTTTGTGTGTTGCCATTCTTTTCCAACACTTGGAAAATGTATGGTTATGTAATCCACAAAAGGTACACGTTTTTCGATGTCTTGATTTATGTTCATCTTTAACAACATGATTATAATTGAAATGAACATTTGAATGTCGAGAGTGGTGATACCTTCCCTTGTTGTCTCTGGTGTAAGTATTGCGATGAGATCTTGCCTCAGCTCTTTCCTTGCAATGGGCACTACCATGGGATGATGGGGATGTGTTCCCATAATTCTCTTTCCTCGATGATTTCAACGATGTCTCGAAAGCATCTGACACCTTTGAGCATTCTCCCTTGGTGTATCTCAAGCTTGCAAATTGAGGTCTATGCACAACCTCCAATGGTTGAGTTATGTCTTGGTTATTAACACCAAGTTCTTTTTCCTCTTCGTGCCTCATCTTGGTAAGAAGCCTCATGTTTGTCCCTGTAATTGGGATCTCCACATCTCCAATAGAAATCATACTATGTGATGATGAAACCGAAAGGAAATCAACATATTTTACATCCTTTGTCAATTTGGAAAGAACTGATGAGGGCCTCTCATCATTCGTTGTTGGTGGTTCACTAGCTATCTCGGCGCATTCCCTAACTTCCTTTCTGACATACCCAAGTCCTGCTTGACAAGGTAATTGTTATACTTTGATGGGGTTGACAATGCCTTGGCCATTAATGCCCAAGCCTTTCCCTTCATACCTCATTTTATTCAACAGTTTGGAGCCAATTCCTGTGGTATGATTTTAGAAAACATCGAAATCATCATCATGACACATACATGAATTCAGAGAACTACCTTTTACCTCACATGGGTCACACTACAGCTTTTCCAAGGCCTCATCCTTTGCTTGCAGCTATCGTAGCAAACTATGTTTCTCCTCTTTCTCTTCATGTAGAAGCATCTTCAATTCAACATTCTCTATTTGAAGATTATGTTTGTTGTGCTTTAGTTCTTCCAGGGCCTCTTGCATGGCTTGCAACTAAAGCTGCAATCCCTCCTTTTCCTCTATCTCTTTTTGTAGAGTTTAATACATTATTTCCACTCTTTGGGAAATTTTGAGCATGGTCTCGTACATCTCTTTTTCATCCTCTGTCGTTGCACGTTCCATTGTTCTCACTTGCAATTCACATCCATGCAAAGATTGCTCTGATACCACTTGATCTAGGTCCAGGTGTGACAAAGGACCCTTCAAAGACCTTTTACATTTGTGATGTGTTAAATTGAATTTTTAAAAGTACATAAATATATACATCTGCATGCTGTAAAGAAGGGGAACATGACATTCATCAACACATGAAAACATTAGCTATTGATAACAGAGTTCGTCCAAGAGGGACTACGTCTCCGAGCCCCGATGTCAAGATGGTGTAGGCCGCTGCATTAAGTGCTATCAATAGTGATGATGTACATAAGAGGTGATGTCGCTATCATACAAGGAAAATTCCCTCGCGCAGGAGTGGCTCCAAGAGGTGTTCCGCTATAGGTACTCACACTAAAAAAGGACTCCTATCAGTATGACACAAACTCATGCATGATGAGCATCCCACCAACATGGAATAAAATGGATCTCAATGCAAACATACATGATGACAACATGAATATCCCATCAACATAATGACAAAGGGATATCAAATAAAACATGACGAATCATGACAACAAGTACATCTCACAAATGATTCTGCATCACATCAAATAGGAATCATGAAAACATGTAAGAAACAAGATCCCACATCAAACATCAAACAAGGATCTATACAACACAATGCATAGCAAAAGAAGTACACGAATAAACAACATATGCCTCACATTCAGGGGACATCTGAAGAAAAGGATGTCAAGTTGTTGAGGTTGTTCGTTCCATTGATCTCACGGCGTCGAATCGCATGGAAATGGCTGCTCGCACATAAATTCTAACACCTATTGATCCAGGTGGCTCCAGAGACACACAGGACAAAGGGGGCTTATGAAAGCTCGAAAACTAAAGTGATAAGGATGCTTTCAAACTAGGACCAGAGCGTAGATCTCGTCATCCTAATCGCAGCAGTTTGAATGGTTCGTCAATCCGAGTTTGGATGAGGAAGATAGAGACAGTCAAATTTTTGGTTGACTTTTGCTGACTAGGGAGGATTAATGGAGGCACAATTTGGACTTTTTCCGGCAGATGGAATCCAACCAAATTAGGGTGGATTCCAGGTGAAATTGTTGCCTTGTTAAAATGTCTCCTTCGGCCTAAAATCGGGATTTTAAAAAATGACCATATTGTTTGTTATAACAAAAAGAATTGTTCAAAAAGGGTGGCGGGCCACCAACCCCACCACCCCAACCCTTATCAACTATACATAATATTGGAGGGGTGGGCCACTACCCCCGGTCACTTCCACCATATTTTGAGCCTGTTGCTTTGGGCGGGAAAAGGACCGTGCGTACGGGAAAGGTGGGCCGACCCTTGGGGCACAGACCCAACCTCAAAACTACCACCCACTAAAGAAGGATATGACATTGAAAGGGTAGAGGACAGGTGAGGTGGGCAGGCCAGACAAGGTAGGCCCAACCTGACCTCCCATCCGAAAATTAATGGTTTTTATGTAAAAAAGGGAGGAGGTGGGGTTTGACCGCCCGACCTCCTCCACAACAAACAGATCCATAACCAATTTGCCAAACAATGTGCTTGTAAACTCCACCCGCCTTTTCATATTTAAACTCAGTTCGTCAATGAGCCTAGGAGAGGAGGAGCACACACGTAGTTTGAGGCAATCATGGAGGAACCAAGAGTGTGCATTGAAATCGAGACGACAATTTTTTTAATTAATTTTTTAATGTAGGTGGAACCATGATTGAGCAAAATTTTTAGGAGGGTTAAATTTTTGCAATGTCCAAATTGGACAAATTATATGTCAATTTTACACCTCTCAGCAACACGAACCTGATGGTGTAGTAATTTTCTTGATATGAGTAGCAGATTTGTAGAGGACTCGGAGGAGGGAATCTTTGAGGAATCTAGGGGGAATCTAAAAGATTCCTTGAGCCCCAGATTTTCATTTTCTCAGAATTCAGAAATTTGACAGTCGATTTTCCACTATTCGACACCACAAATTTGATGGTGTGTTTCGATTTTCCATTTTCTCATTTCATATTTTGGCCACTTTTCTAAGTGGAGTGCAAGTGTTAGCATTTATGTGCGAGCATCCATTTCCATGCAATTTGACGTCATGAGATCAATGGAATTAAAAACCTCAACAGCTTGACATCCTTTTCTTCAGATGGCCCCTAGATGTGAGGTATATGCAGTTTATTCATGTACTTATATTTCTCTGCATTGTGCTATACAAATCCCTGTTTGATGTTTGATGTGGGATCTTGTTTCTTACTTGTTTTCATGATTCCTACTTGATGTGATGCAGAATCATTTGTGAGATGTACTTGTTGTCATGATTCGTCAAGTTTTATTTGATATCCTTTTGTCATCATGTTGATGGGATACTCATCTCATCGTCATGTATGTTTGCATTGAGATCCCTTTTATGCATGTTGGTGGGATTCTCATCATGCATGAGTTTGTATCATACTGATAGGATTCCTTTTTGACTGAGAGTTCCTGTAGTGAATATCTCTTGTAGCCACTCCTGCGTAAGGGCATTTTCCTTGTATAATAGTGACATCACCTCTAATATACATCATCACTATTGACAACACTTAATGCAGCGGCCTACACCATCTTGACATCGGGGCCGGGAGACGTAGTCCCTCCTGAAAGAACTCCATTATCAATGGCTTATGTTTCCATGTGTGGATGAATGTCATATTCCTCTTCTTTACAACATGCAAATGTATTAATTTATGTTCTTTTATAAATGCAATTTAACACATCACGAAAGTAAAAGGTCTTGGAAGGGTCCTTTGTCACACTCAAACCTGGATCACATCTCTCGTAATGATTCCACTTTGGAGAAAAATTTTCACATTTGGATCTTCCTCGCACGGCTCAGACCTCATCATCTATAGGTTTTGAGTCAGGGGAGGTGGTAGCACTCCTTTGTCACGAATCCTAGCTATTAGTGTAGGACAATATTCCATCTCATGATCACATAAGGTACAATACAAACATGACGGACGCATTGGGTTCATACAATCGTGGGCATAATGTCATGGCCCTCTACAATTGTAGCATATTAGCTATTTGCGACCTCTTCCAGGTCCTCCTTTGCCTTGGCCTCATGCGCACCCCTGAAATCCTGTTCGTGCCACTCCTGCATTCTGGTCTAGGGGCGACGTTTCAGCTTGAACTCTGTAGGTGGGAGTTCCATCCATCTTCAACTCAGAGCTTCTACAAGTGTGCTCATCGTGTCCCACTGATCTACAAAAGTTACATAACAACTGTTGTGAATTCTGAGTGCGCTCCTGTAACAAATGGGAGTTGTTCGTAGCATGCTTTCCACCTATTTTGTAGGTTTTAACCCCATATAGAAATTACCTGCGTACGAATTCTAAAACACAGAAAATAATGGGAGAGCATAACACATAAAACACATACACACAGAGATTTTCCCCTGGATCCCAAAACCAGGACTACCAGCTTGATTTTTCATCATGTTCCTTTCAATGTTATAATACATATTTATACATGTCGAAGCATCTAATACCATGGACCGAAAACCATTGCATCCAAAACCATGGACCGAAAACCATCGTGTCCAAAACCATGTGCAAAAACATGAACAAAACCATAAGTAGGTCCGCCCAACCTAATATAGGGTCCAAAACCGAAATTTTCCAGGGTGCTGCCCTGGACCCCATAGAGTGGGGTTACTTGCACTCCTCAAAACCCTATGACTCCCCTCACTACGCAATCAACGCAATGAAGGGGGGGCTCATCCCCCCTTTTAACCCCCCAATTAACTATGTGGGCAAGTCATGGAAAGAATATAACAAAACCCAACATTCTCCCACTTGTTGTTTTCTTTCCACAAGGAGGCCAAAAGAAAGCCTTGTCATTTATCTAGCCTTGCAATGCCCATTGTTTCTCTACATCAAGAGAACTTCTCAGAGCTCACATATTTTCTTAATGCATCTGTAGTATTCTTCATAGTGTCCACCTTTACAAACAACACCTATTTGTCTTCTATCATATCCCTCACAAAGTGATACTGAACATCGATGTGCTTTGTCTTTGAGTGATATGAAGGGTTTGCCAAGAAAATTGCACTTTGGCTGTCATATTATATCCTTATAGCTCCCTGTACTAACCCCATACTTGAACACAATCTCTGCAACCAAACTACTTCCTTTCTTGCATGAGTGGCTACGATGTATTCTGCCTCTGTAGTTGATAATGCCACTACAGATTGTTTCTTACTCATCCAACTGAATGCACCTCCAAATAGGTTAAAGACATATCCACTTTTACATCTTCTATGATTTAGATCTCAAGCCCAATCTGCATCAACAAAGCCACAAATATCAAACACTCTGTCCAATCTTGGTCTTCCTTGGTAGCACAAACCATAATCACTAGTGCCACACAAATACTTGAAAACCCGCTTCACTGCTGTCTAGTGCTCCTTCCCTGGTTTTGACATAAACCTGCTCAATACTCCCACTACATGTGCAACCTCTAGTCTAGTACAAACCATCACATACATCAGGCTACCAACTGCACTTGCATATGGAACACTGGGCATGTCCTCTTCCTCTTCTTGTGGCTTGGGACACTGTTCAACATATAATTTTACACCTATAGGAATAGGAACCTTCATCGGTTTACTATCCTGCATAATAAACCTCTACAATATTGGCTCGACATACTTCATCTGGTTTGACTAGAGCTTCCTCTTTTCCCAATCTCTTGTAATTTCCATGCCCAAATATAGTTTGTAGCACCAAGATCTTTCATGTCAAATTTGGAGGACAATTGGGTCTTCAAATCCTGGATAATTTCTTTGTCATTTACAACCAGCAACATATCATCCACATACAAGACCAGATAAATAACACGGTCACCAATTAATTTAAAATATACACAGTGATCTAATTTGCTTCTGGTGAAGCCAAGTCCCCGTATAAATGTATCAAATTTTTGATACCACATCCTTGGTGACTGTTTTAACCCATACAAAGACTTCTTTAACATGCATACTAGTTCTTTCTTACCCTTCACTGCAAAGCCTTCAGGTTTCTTCATGTAGATCTCCTCTTCTAGATCCCTGTGAAGAAATGCTATCTTCACATCCATCTGTTCAACCTCAAAATTAAAAGCAACAACAACAGATAAAAGTAATCTAATAGAAGCTACCTTGGCAACACGAGAAAAAATATCACCAAAATCAATTCCTGGCACCTGGGAATAAGCTTTTGCTACCAACTGAGATTTGTATTTCTCCACCTTTCCTTCTGCATTTATCTTCTCCTTGCACACCCATTTGCTGCCAATGGGTTTCCTTCCAGCCGATAACTCGACCAGATCCCAAGTCTCATTTTTGTACAAAGATTCCATTTCATCAACCATGGCCTCTTTCCAGAGTTTGCCATCCTCTGAATCGATTGCTTCCTTCACAGTTCTGGGATCATCATCAGTAATAGATAAAGAAAAAATTGAACATAAAACAGATGGACTATATCTTTTTGGCTACCTTATTTCTCAAACTGATCTTCTCACACCCAGAGTTTGTGGCTCTTCATCTTCTAATTCCTCCTCTGTTGTAAAGTTTGATTCTTCCTCCTTTAGCTCAAACTCTATCTTCTTAGGTTCCTTTGGTTGGAAATGTTTAATAACATCTTTCCCCTCTCTAAACACCACATCTCGACTGTACACAACCTTCCTTGTTACTGGTTCCAAAGCTTATAACCCTTTAAACCATCCTTATACCCAATAAAGATGCACTTTTCAGATTTACTATCCAACTTGGTTCGTTTCTCCTTTGGAACATGTACATATGCATCACATCCAAATACCCTCAGATGTGAAAGAGAGGGTTTCTTACCAGTCCATACGTCTTGTGGAGTCTTATCCTCCAATGCTGATGAAGGTGACCTGTTGACCAAGTAACATGTAGTATCCACCGCCTCTGCC
>APFE030894898.1:54571-65724 GCA_000404065.3 Pinus taeda
TAGGCATGCTTCCCTCCTTCTTCTTGCTTCATCATCTCACCATGACTTTATAGTGTACCTGTTCCTACAATTCACTCATAAGGAGACGACATCAATCCAAAACCCCCCTAGTCTAAGATGATACATTATTATCCATGAATTGAGCCTGAGAGCCCATGACAAGTCACAGACTGGAGAGAGGGGCCTAGCGACTACACATTGCACAATTCTAGTAGATAGGGGGAGACATTGGGCTCTAAGACTGCGCAATGCGCAACTCAAGGGGGCTTGGAAGACAACATTGCACAGTATCTGTAGGCAGTGGGGTTTGGATGAGGGAAAGGACAACGGGAGAAGCATATGCAATTTTGGATGCCAAGGGAGGTTGGGCTTCTACACATTGTGCATTTCCAGTAGACAAAGGAAAAGATTGCGGGTTGAAGATGTGAAGTGTGCAGTTCAAGGCAGACTGGGAGACATAACTGTGCAATTATGGGGGTCAAGTTTGGGAGCTGGGCTCAGGAATTGCACAGAGCAGCAACCCTGGAGGATAGGGACTATGCATTGTCTAGTTCCAAGTAGCAATGTCACAACTTAGAGGGTTAAGACTACATAATGCATAGTTCAGTCAGGGTCCGATGAAGCTAAGTTGCTCAGACAGGAAGAATTTCTGAAAATGGCTAAGTGTGGGATGGGTGATGAACTATGACGAATCTTGAATGTGATCATACACTCAGCATAGTTTTAAAACATGACAACATATATCATCAGAACACATAAAAAAAGAATTTCCCTCTGTGTGACTGCCTCATGACAAGATACGACAAGTGAGACACTTAAGATAACTTTAGGACGATCGTGACAACACTTGTGCGATCATGTTCAAGACTTTGTGTATGGATGTGACAAATGTTTAAATGGTTGGGAAAACTCATATAAACAAATATCAACCTTCGAAACCATCAGAAAAGGCTTGTAAACATTGTACGATAACCAAATATGCCAAAAGATGACAATTAATCCAACATGAAAAAGAGACCAAAGCATTGCAAGAAAGCTCATGAAATGAGCTCTAGTGTTTAAAACAACAATATAAAAGACCAAGGAAGTCTTCAAAATTGGGTGAAAGGTAAAATTTGGGAGGGTGCTGCAACAACGACAATAAAACTTCAGAACAAGAACTTTAATTGACAATAAGAAATTATGAATGTGCCATAACCAAATTATTTTTATTGGAGTGCATAAAACATAGTTTCAATACAATATACTTGCAAACATAAATCAACTTCAAAAGTTGTTTATCGCTTCTAGATGAAGCACTTATATAGAATTTACATCATAACTAAATTGAGAGTTTACTGCCTAATAACAAGAATGCAAATTGGCATTTCAATCTTTAGAATTAATCATTTCTCCTTCTCACGTTTCACTATCGAAGAAGAAAACAATGGAAGGCATTTCATCAATGTCAAACTGTCTAGATCATCAAATCTTCGTTCTTTGAATCTTGCTCGCTTGATTATTGGCCACACTTGCTTGATACACTACTTCCTACATGTTTGCTTAACTAGTTTGACCGAAGGTTTGATTCAAATGATGTGTTAAACCTATGAACTTCCAGCTGTGGCTAATAGGTGGATCATCATCTTGGTAATGTTTGGTAACTTCCCATATACTTCATCCAATTTTTAACACATGAGAATGTATAGAACCTTCGATTTAGCTGTAAAATGTTAGAGTAGCTACAAAATATGCACAATTTGATAACTTATGTCTAATCAAACCAATTTTATAAAACAAAACATATAGATTTGAGATAAAAATGGACATTCGCCTTATTAATGTATTTACATGGCTCAAATGACTCTTAACTCATAGTAGAGATGTAATTGCATGAAAATGAGTGAAAATAAGAGATAAATTGTCAGAAATAAGGCAATTTTAGAGGTTCAACATTCCCCCACGCTGAGGGTTTTGCATGTCCTCATGCACTTGGGGCTAACAAAAGTTACCAAAATTGTACTGGTATTCTTAGAGCACTGTTTATGAAGCTTGAATCAAAACATCCAAATTTGTATGCTCTGCCTTGCTTTTAACATTCACCGTCCATCTGGCTTCCTCATTAGCAATTTGGCTTGTAATCGTTTGATCTTTTGTCGAAGCATCTTATTATTTTTCTTAAGCTTTTGATTCTTCTTACACCAGTAGCACATATGGAGAAGCATTGTTTCATTTTGTGCTTTAATCAACTCATTCTCATATTTTATATGATTGTTTAACACTTCTAATCCAAATATTTCTTGCTTTAGAGTTTTGGTGATTTCTTGTTCTATAGAAGGAGGAATATCTTCTAATTCAGGTTGATCAAAGAGTGGACTATCATCATGTAAATTTGGTTCAAGTGGATATTTTACCTTTTTATACTAGATCCTTTCTCTAATGACTCAAAGTAATCATACACTTTTTGCTGGAAAATATCTATCTCTGTATTTTTTCTTGTAGAAGGTTATGGTGGTAACTCTATTTCTATCTTGTCAATTTGTATAAGTGGACTCATACTGGTTTGACTTGTCATGCTTCTTGTTAACCTTATATTATTCTTTCCTTGCTACTTAGACTCCAATATTCCTTATTTACTTTTCCTTTTAATACTCTACCTCTGAGGCTTCCTTATGTCTTTCTAACTCATCTTTCTTCTCTCCTTGTTTCTTCCTTGTTCTATCCCTGAAGGGTTTTACTTGCATTGCCAATTCTTTGAGTGTTATATTTTCCTCCATGTATTCAACATTATGAATAATTGTCTCTATTACATTGTCAGTGATCAATTCTTCACTTTATTTTACTTCTTGTTCAGGGTTAGGGTTTAAAAAAACCCTCCTTTAACTTCTCTTTGGTTTTTTTTTTTTAACTTTCACCTCATATGAACTCTTGAAAAAATGATTTGGAACCAAGAAATATATCCAGTTATCATTATCGGCCTTCAATTTTCTTTAACAAGTATCTTGACTAAACTATGATGATAGAAGGCCCTATATACGTTTCTTGATTCTTGTTGAATGTTAAATGCCATCTTTTTTGGACTCCACATAAGATAATATGGTAAATTCAATTCCTTCCCTTTGATAAAATTCATTAATAACTGAGCATGATAAATGAGAAGGATTCCATACCTTCCTTCATAGGTAAGGAATTTTTGCAGGAAGAACAAAAAATTTCACCATTTTGATTTTAATGCAAAAACAAGAATTCCCTTCTTAGATGTCGATATATCCATAATTGGGTTATCGAGGAATGATTTTCACGTTTCATCTTTCAAGCTATGATTTTTGAACCAACTTTCACCATTCCTAGGAAGCTATGTTGCTTTGGTGATAAAAGACTCAGTCAATTTCAATTTAATGTCCCCAATCTCCACTTCAACTCCATCAAATTCCCGTGAAAATGCTTTGGTCAATTATATTTCATAGCCGTCAAACTTCTCAAATAATTTTAATCAACCCACTTTCTGTAACTATTAGGCTAGGACTAACTCCATGAATTTGAATTATTTGCATTAAGGGAGAATATGAATATATACAAGGAGAGAGAGACTATTGGGTTCATCTCTCAATGTCTCTTCATCTTCCAACTTCCTTTTATTTTTAATATTTACAATATTTACATCAGTTTACCCCCTTAATCTGAAGGGATGTTTATGAGTCCAAGCATCATTCTCAATCTTTCAAACTTTTCCCTCCCAAGAACTTTGGTGAACATGTCTACAATCTGTTCATTTGTGGAACAATTCCGTAGGTGGATTGTTTCACAATCAACATGATGTCCAATTAGATGATATTTTGTATTGATGTGCTTGGTTCGATCATGGAACTTTGGGTTCTTGGCCAAATTTATTGTAGAAGTGTTTTCAATCAAAATAGGAGTTGAATGCACTTGTTTCTCCTGCAAATCTTCCAAAATTTTCCTGAGCCACATAATTTCATTTGTTGCTTCAAATACTACCACATATTCTCCTTCAGTTGTGGAATATGCTGGAATTGATTGTTTGTGTGACCTCTGATAAATCTTGATCCAAGACTCATAACATAACCTGAAGTAGATACTCCAATTTCTTTATCTCCATCGAAATATGAATTAGAGTATTCAATCAAGCTGAAGTCATCCACCTGTGTATACTTGAGTCCAAATTCTTTAGTTCTATTCAAGTACTTTAGAACTCTTTTTGTAGCAGACGAGTGACCCTCACAAGGCTTTTGCATAAACTTAGAGAGGATTCCAACAACAAATGAATTTTTTTGGTTTGGTAATAGTCATGTAGTTGAGACTTCCTACCATTTGTCTTCACTTTGTTTCATCCTCAAATTATTTTCCTTTAGTGGATGTGAGATTTAAGTTATGTTCCATTGGAGTAGTCAAATTATTTCACTCAGCCATGCCAAACATGTTCAACATGTCTCCAGTGTACTTCTTATGAGAGAGGAATATAAACTTTAGATGTTGAGTTACTTCAATACCAAGATAGTAGTGAACATAACCTAAATATGTCATTTCAAAACCTTTCCTCAATTCTTTCTTTATGGATGCAATGTAGCTCTCATTGTTTCTTGTCATCATAAGATCATCTACATACACCACTATATATACAATTGTTTTGCCAACTTTCATGACAAACAAAGTTGCATCATCAAGATCATAATGTTTGAAATTGAGTTTCAAAAGATTCTTAGTTAACTTCTCGTACCAGGCTCACGGTGCTTTCTCGAGTCCATGCAAGGATTTTACAAGCTTGCATGTTTTTTTTTCTTGACCCTCCACAAAAAATCCTACTGGTTAAGACATAAAAACATTTTCTTTCATATCTACATTCAAGAAAGCCATTTTTACATCCATTTGATGGAATTTACAGCCATTATGAGCTGCCAAGGAAATGGTATCCCATTTTTCTTTGGGGGTAAAAGTCTCCTCATAGTCGACCCCTTCCTTTTGTACAAAACCTTTTTCCACAAGCCTCGCTTTGTGCTTGTCAAGTGAGCCATATGATTTATACTTGTTCTTGAATACCCACTTTCAACCTATTGGTTTGGTTCCGAATGGAGGATCAACCAAATTCTAGGTGCCATTCTTGATCAAAGAATCATATTATTTATACATTGCTTCTTTCCATTCATCATGAGAAGTAAATTCTTTGAAGGATTTTGGTTCGAAATCTGTAGAAAAATTCAGTTCACAATCATAAGAAACATCCATATCAACATGTAAATCAGAATCATCTACATCACCTCCATTATGTCTGGTTGAGATTCTTGTTCCTGTCTTTCCAACCTCATCAGGATGAACACTTTCAACTGCCTTTATTAGCCATTTTGGAGGACCTTTCTGGGATGACCCATGTTGCTCGGTTGAATGAGTTGGGGTTGAATCAAGATTTAGTCTACCAATTATGTCAATCACATCACTCAAAGTGTCATCGGTCGCTGGAACTTCATGCGGGGGAGAGAGTGCTTCAGAAAAAAGATTCCACATATTGATCTAGTTTAGGAAGCCCCTTCAAGATGTGGAATCTCATTATCAAAATCTTGAAAAGAATTTGCATGTCTGAATCTATCCAAGTGATCAAGATGCCACTCAAGAACATTGTTAGTGTTGGAAGATTCAAGAAATAACACCTCTAGATATTATAAACTTCTTATTCACTTCATCATAGAGACTATATGCTTTATAGGTATTTGAATACCCCAAGAAGATACATTTGTGACTCCTTTCACCAAGTTTGTTTCTTTGTTCCTTGGGTATCAAGGCATAACAGGTGGAGTGAAGAATCCTGATATGCCTCACCGAAGGAATGTGGCCATACCACATTTCATAGCGAGTCTTGTTTTTGATAACATTAGATGGACCCCTATTATTTATATACACAACACATAGAACTACATCATCCCAAAACATCAGTTTAGCATTATTGAAAAACATCATGGAACGTACCATATTTAATATTGTCATGTTAATTCTCTTAACTACTTCGTTCTGTTGGGGATTATAAGGCACAATTGTTTAATGTTTGATCCCATGCTGGCGAAGATAGTTTTCAAAATTCATTTGAAGTGTATTTTTTTTCCATTATCAGTAAAGATAGAGCCAATATGAGATTACACATCATTTTCAATCCATGCATGAAAGTTCTTGAATGCATTAAAAGCTTCAGATTTGTTCTTCAATAAATAAACCCAACACATTCTGGTGTAGTCATCAATAAATGCCATCAAATATTTATTACCATTT
Source organism: Pinus taeda (assembly GCA_000404065.3). Classification (NCBI taxonomy): domain Eukaryota; kingdom Viridiplantae; phylum Streptophyta; class Pinopsida; order Pinales; family Pinaceae; genus Pinus; species Pinus taeda. The sequence continues at coordinate 60,827 of APFE030894898.1, forward strand.
GCAGAAGGAACATGCATTGGGCCACATAAATTAGAATAAATGAGTTCAATTTTTCTATGTGCTCTTGAATGAGAATCATGGAAAGACTATTTGTTGCATTTTCCTAAGATACAAGCATTACATTGCGTAAGTTTACTAGGAATTGTATCAAACCAGTAACATGATTTCTTCTTCAACAAACAGAGGTTGTCATAGTTCAAGTGTCCAAATATAGCATGCCATAAGACTTGACGGAAATGTACCTTCATCATAATGAGAATTGTATGAAAAGTTTTGTGCATGAGCAAAGGTTCCTTGCAACTTCAGAAGTCTTTCTTATTCTATCCCAGTCATGATAAGTGAGTGATCTAATGCTCTTCAGACCTCAACCTTGCCATCAAATATGTGAATGGAGTGTCCTTTTTGGTGGATGTGGACCAAAGACAACAAGTTTCTCCTTAACTCTGGGAGGTATAGAACATCATGTAGGAAAAGTCTGGAAGACCTGCCAGTTTGAGCTTGATGGTGCCAAGCCTTGATGGGTTAAGTATTGACTTGTTTGCAAAGTATACTGCTCCATCAACGTTATCAATGAATTATTCAAATAAATATCTCTTGGAATCCATGTGGAAAGTTGCTTTTGAATCAAGAAACCAAGTATCTTTCCATGAAGCAAGTGAAGCATTGAATACGACTTCAGTTACTCCAATGTTGCAATGTGCCACAACATAATGAGAAGACTCGGGTGCTTTTCCTTTTCCTTCATTTATTTCCTACTCAATGATGTGTAAAGGAAACTTATATGTGGAATAATAATGCCCATCTATATTTCATTGTATGTAATGAATATCAGACCTTTCTCCTTGGAAATTTCTGCCCCCTACCTCTAAAACTCTTCCTTCCTCTTCCTCTTTGGCGACCTCTTCCTCTAGAAGAATCTTGTGCATGATTCATCTCTTTTTGTGGAAGGCACACAAATTCTTCAGTAGAATAAGGAGCTGTCTTCTTCCCAAAAGAATTCTCTCTCTCCAAAAACTTCTTCTAAAGGGAGTCAAAGGTAATCTCCTTAAGTTTTCCACTTTCTTGCAATGAATCAAGATAATGTGAATAGGTGGGATATAGTGCCTTGGCATAAGATATGAGAGGAACATCTATTTCAACATCAATGGCCTTTATTTCATGCATAATGGATCTTATTTTTGATGCTAAGGAAAGAGGGTCATAATTTTTCAATTCAAGATTGAACAACTTAATAATCAATTGAATAACTTCAAGTTCAAAGTATGAGTCATACAATTCCTTCAACTTCTTTAAGGCTTAAAATGAATTTGAAAATGGTGAAATATGTTGACTCACCTCTTCATTTCCTAACGCTGCAATCAAGGCATAGGCCTTGCTATTCTTGTTTTCTTAGATGGCAAGCTCCTTATCTGAAGTAGCATTTTCATGTGCATTGTCTCTTTCTCCTTCACAAACCCCTTTCTACAACTCATTGAAAATAAGGGCGTGTTTTATATTCTGGACCACTCAGGATAGTTCTCTTTTCCAGAGAGAACTACTCCCACAATAGTGATTAAGGAATGCATTATGTTCCCAAAAAAAAACTTGACTCAAATGTAAAAAAATATGGCCCAACTCTCACTACTACTTACACCATAAATTAAACATCTCCATAACATATTTACAACATACATATGTGCTTCATAATGGGAGAAGTCAATGTATTGTTTTAACATAAAGGAATTATGTATAATATATGATCATTATATAGTATAACCCAATTTCATATTTCATGTGTACCAAATATGCCTTCATAAAAGGTTACCACCTTAATAAGTTTATACGACCTTTATATGCCAACTTCTTATAATATAATCATAGGGCCTCCTTTGAAAAACTCAACACCTATATAAAATGAACTTCACTTCCTATACACTTCATATAAAAAAACACACACCACATGCATGGTCTTTAGAAATCAGTCAACATGTATTCAAACCAATAGCAACAAACAAATGCATAGAGAATCGAACACACATTTTGATCTTTACACATAGTCTTTATCAATGCATCATTCGATTTCCAATAGCAAAAGCATCCCTTAAAAAATAATTTCAACGCAACACAAAAACTTCAATAGAAGTTGCATACCACAATAGTCAACATATATTAGTCCTCCATTCTAGTGCATGGATTTGAGCACTTCATTTAGTGATTAACCTGCTCACGAAGATCACGACTGTTGCACACAATTTATGGTCTCACGTTCTCATGGTGCATACCATTTCAAAGCAGAACAAGCCATCCATATCATTTCAATGCAAAAAAGAACTTGAGCTCTCGTTTGGAAGTGCGCGCCTTCATATCCATTCTTGATGACTTTCAAAACAGCTAAAACAACCACAAAAAAAAATTCAACGCAGATTGTCTTCAAAAGGAGTTCAACGCACCATATACACAACGCCATCGCAGAGAATAATTGTAGAATGGGTTGCAAATACGTATTTGAATATTCTCATTATAGTATTGTTGTGGCCACCAACAACCCCCCTCCTTCTTTAGTATTAGTAATAACATAAAACAAGTGGGGACAATTAGTAAAAAAATCATTTTTTTTTTTGTATTATACTCAAAAATATATCGCATCGCGAGAAGAGAGTAGAACATTTCTTTATGAGCACAATAAAAACTGCAAAAAAGTGACACGAAATTCATCGCATCGCATACATTAAGAAGCGCCCATAAATGAAGATCTTAAGAAATCTCTGATGGCCGATATGCAACATCTCATGTCGCAACATCGCATAAACAACACACAATGATTTAACACGATCTGCGATCTTGCGATAAACGCGATGCTACGATGCTACAATTTGCGATCTGCGATCTCACAATCTTGACAAAATGTGATAACGCGATAACATAATGTAAGTTGCAGAAATTGCCCATCGCAAATTTTCCTAGGCTCAACATTCAAGAAAAGCTCTCAGAGAACCAAAAAATTGGATGCGCACCTTAAAGAAAATTAATGAATGTACGCCAAAGTGTTAATGAAGGACAATTTTGTGTTTGTCGAAGAGTCAGTTCACAATGGGTGGCATTATTTTATACATTCGTAGAGCTTAGAGCTTTCGCGTCAATATTTATTGTCATTACTCTTTTCCTTTGTGTGAAATACAGGAATGAAAAACAGGAAACATCTAAAGAAAAAGGGAAAGCGTCAACGCTCAGAGACAGAGAAGAGATGCCCTCATAAACGGATACCGCATGCAACAGAACCACAGATTCCAGAGTATTTCTGAACAGATGCTGACATCAGTAGCCGACTCAACACTCAGGGTCAAAATCTCACAAAAGCAACATGTTTACAAAAAATCCTGAAGCTTATACCTGGTAAAGGAAAAGGCGCTAAAGGCGAAAAATGCACCAGAAAGGCCCGGATCAAAGAACGGAGGTAGTTTTCGATGCGTTAAGAAAATTGTTCAAAAAGTAAGGTCCCTAACTTGCTTAGTCATTCGCAAGTCCGGAAATCAAGATAGCAAAAGAAGAAGCAATTTGAGGGGAATTTTGATCATTACCAAGTATATACGCAGTTAATTCACCCAGCCAGAGGGTGATTCCCAAAAATATCTTATAGTTTACTAAAAAATGGTGCCAGCGCTTGCCATTTCTGATTGCTTAACTCAAACAAAAGCGGAAGGCAACCAGCTAACTCTTCCCAGGCAAATGTTGAATGCTTGCAACATTAAGGAGCAAAAACAGAAATAGTTAGGAATTAGATTCAAATTTTTAGAAATAATTTTGCTTAGAAAAGGGGGGGTCATTTAAATCGTATCCTAAATTTATGTAATTAAGTTATTTAGTTAGAAGTATTTAAACCCTTCTCATGCATTTAGAGAAGGGTCCAGGAATTTGTCAAAAACTTATCCTCAGAACATGCACTTTTGCACCCTCAAAGGAGGTTTTGATGAATGAAAGGATCAAGATTTATTGATGTTTGCATTTGATGTCTGCTACTGATGTTGCACTTTTGTACTCTTAGTAGATATTAGAACAAGGAGAGATAAATCATTGTTGCTTGAAGCTTATGAGCAGGACCAGTCATAAATGGTACTTTTATCTCTTGATCATTTCTTCTTATATTCTTAAAGCAATATACAGTTTTTAGTTTCTTATATGTTATTCATGAATGTTTGTGTTACCATTTGGCACTTTTGTACGGTGGAGCCATTTATTTATGTTTAATGTGTGAATAACTTATTATGCGATACGCTGTTCACAACTGTTTTGCCTAACTTTTTATGCAAAGTGGTTCATCTTAATTGATTTCCATTCTTATAATCGCTGAATGATCTTTATTACCAGTTATTATTTGAAATCTCTTTAGATCGGATAATAGAAGAATTACATCCCGGGTTAGCATAGATTAGATGTGTTGTTTTCATTAGATTACAATAGCATAGAGTTAGATTAAAGTAGTTTAGATAGGAACTTTTAGATATGCAACATTCGATCCTGCACACACACACCCTTAGATTAGGAAACTGGTCCCATTATCCCCAGTTGGACCCACTATACCAAACGGATAAGGAGCTGTCAACCAAGGTCCAGACCGGGTGGTTATCCCCCTTGTTGTCGACCCGATTTTCGGGGCTTCAACAAGTATGCAACATGATAGAGATGTCAAAGGAGTTACATGGCAGAGGATAATGGGACATTATATCAGTATAATAGAGAATTTGTAGGAGTTATGATGCTGAAAATTGATAAAAATGGGGTTGGCTCTGATACCATGTCAGACTAGGAGTAATGTTGAAAAGTGTGCAACAAGAAATGATAACTTTAGAATGTGCTAAAAATAGACCTGCTAAAAATAGCATGTCTAAAAATAGCAGTTTGGCTAGTGAGGTCATTGGCCA
>APFE030894898.1:80952-120248 GCA_000404065.3 Pinus taeda
GGTACTTCAAATAATTATTTTATTAATTTCGATACTTGCATTCGAAAGGAAGATAATCCACAAGGGTATTGCCTTTTGATAGCCATCATTTCTGCTTTGAAAGTGATTATGCTGGGGTTTTTTTGGGAATGACAAAGTTCAATGTTCATAAGAATTGGGGACTGTTTATATTCTTTAAAGTTGCAGCAATTTGGCATTGTTTAGGAGTTCAGTGGAAATTGCTTCAAGCGAAGACTATCCTTTGTAGATCGAATTCGTGTATTTTCTTAAAGGTTGTTCATATCAGAGATTGTTATTGAACTAGATTGAAGTTGTTGCCAGGACAAGTTCCCTTGGATTCAAGGCTGGTACAAGAAAATATCTTTTTGAGGCCTAAATTGCTTGTAGCTTTGTTGGAAGTTAAATTCTCAGGTGAATTGAAGAAAATTCATTTTTGAATGAGGAGTCTGTTTTCCAGATATCACCATTCTTTGTGTGTTGAATCTATTGCAAGCTGATAGATTTGAAGTTGTTGCCATAAGTTTATATAAAAGAGCAATTGGTGTCCATCTTTTCCTGATTGTTTTACTATTTTTTGAGGTTAAAAATGGCTCCAATTGGTGCAATATTAGAGTTAGTGGACAATCTAATACTCTCTACTATGGATAATACAATCAAAATCAGCAAGGATTTTCTCACCGATATTCATAGTTGTTTACAAGATGTACATAAAAAGATTGACTTTTTACAACTTGAATCTCAGCTTCAGCAAGAAGAATTAAAACAGAGGAATCATCATTCTGGACATGTGTCTGTTCAGAACATTGAGACTGCAACCCATCAGAAGCAAGTCAATAAAGCAGATTTAGTATCCAATAAAGCAGCAGTTGTACATGCAGATGCAGAAACTCAGTTAGACCTTCCCAAGCCCATCATCAGACCTTGGGAAAAGCTTGTCCACAACAAGCACAAAACTGGTCTTGGATATGACAAGGACCTATCCTTTCATATTCCAGACTACTCCAAGCCCATTCAGTTTCAGAGCGCTGGATTCATTCATGACAATCCACCTGCGCCTCATGACAGTTCACCTCCAGCTGTTCCAGACTCTACTCCTCTTCCACCGCAACAACAACAACAACATATTGTGAAATGCCAACACTGTGATCGAGTTGGCCATCTGAAAGATCACTGTTTTGATCTTCATCCATGTAAGCACTGTCATTAAACTAGCCATCCTTCACACAGATGCTTCAAAAACAAACGTCTTGTAAGAACAAAGATTCATCTTGGATGGATTGCTTCTTGGCAATGGGCATCAACAGCTAAGAAGATATTCCAAACACATGTCAGAACTTGTTCCAGAGTATTGAAAAGTCTTGTAGCTGAGTTTTCTCCATCATCTCACCTTGTATCTGACAGGGAGGGAAATGATGGTCATCTACAAGCTTCAAAGCCACATCAAGCAAGCCTGAGCCACAACCTGCCACACCAGTTTCAGAGTTGTAGCCAGAGGCAAAGATGCCTGTGAACATACCTTCAGCTGGTAATCTGGGACACTTCCTTTAGCAGAAGACTTCAACTTCTTGCCAGTGTCGGAGGAATTCCAGGAACAAAATTGAGAACACTTCCTCTAGCAGAAGACTCCAGCCTCTTGCCAGTTTTGGAAGAGTTCCAGGAATTGCATTAAGCATTCCAGAGTTGTTGGTCATCCTTAAACCATCACAGTTTGAGACTTCCCTTTTCAGGTTGAAGTTTTACCTTTTATGCGGGGTGAGACCTCCCTTTTACGGTTGAAGGTTTCCCTCTTTAAAACAATAGGATCACTTCCTCTAGCAGAAGACTTACAACTTCTTGCGAATTTTGGAAGAGTTCCGGGAACTGCACTAAGCGTTCCAGTGTTGGTGGCTATCCTTAAACCACCGCCCTTTTTTACCAACATTTCATAGAGCACATTCAGCCTAGTGCTGCCATGCATTATTGCACATTTTGTATTATAGCTCTTTTCTTGGACTCATACATAACCCTTCGAATTAAGGGGGGAAATGTTGGACACCTAATCCTAAAGGGTTAGCGTGGAAGCCGAATGGACAAAGCAGTCCAAGAGACCTTGGGATGTGAATCCCAACGGTCACCAAATGTACTATAAATGTATATCAAATTGTTAATAAAATAGTAATGCATGCTTTATCATTTATATCTTTCTCGCTCCCCATGTGTGTTTAACAGTATAAAAGGAAATAAGTAAGTAATCTCTAAGTAGTTTTAAAGTAATAATTTGAAGTAGAGGTCTTAAGCGATAAGGAGAGAAGTCTAAGTTTCGGGTCTTAGTGTAGGTATAGGCTCTGCAACTGAGTGCATAGAGGCCTAGGGTGGAAGTCCATAGTTGAGTGCGCAGACCCCTGCAGCTGTGTGCACAGGGCAGATAGAGTCTATAATCATCTAAAGATACTAATAAAGAGGAGTATTCTAGAAATTCAATATCTTTGTTTTCTATTAATGCATCTTGTCCTATTGTGTATGGATTTCATTTATAATGCTTATGTGGTGTGTGAATGTATGTAATTACATTGGTTAATTGAATGCAAGTAAGGATATCTGTTTACGCAGTGCTAACTATGATTGTTTAATAAGATAAGTAAGACACTTAAGCTAGTTTGGGAATCTGCACGATACGCTGCCCTAGCAACACAAAAGTAACTGAACCACATGTTAGGGATACGCAAAGGCTGATCGTACTCTTTCACGGAGGTACTGAAGGGTGGAATAAAGGGCCAGGCCGACAAAGCCCTAGAACTTAAATGATCTGTGTGAGAGGAGGAATATAAAGAATAAACCGACATCACGACCATCTCAGGGTGCAAAAACTTGGTTCTAGCATCCCCCCATACTACTTCGGCTGAGACTTCAGTCCACGCTCCACAGGCTGATGCCGAAAGGGCCAGTAGTGTAGGGATTTTTTTGCCTAACTAATGCTGAACCTGGGTCAGGCCCCACGCAGCCAATATGAGAATATGAAAATATATAAGGAGAGGGAGACTATTGGGTTCCATCTGCCAATGTCTCTTCATCTTCCAACTTCCTTTTATTTTTACTATTTACAATATTTACATCAATTTACCTAATCCCAAAGACTAGGTATCGATAGTAACTACTCTCTAACTTTATGGTAGGAAATTAAGAATTTTGTATCCACAGGCTCATGGTGGATAGTGACTCCTATTGTTGTAGAAGAAGTCATGCTCCTAAATTTCCTTTTTCGACAACATATCACAGAGATGTAGTGGAAGAAAATGGATGGTGAGATGGATAAAATTCGGTGAGGAGTTTTGGGTTAATTGGAAGTGAGGAGTCCCTTTTTGAATCATAATTTCCCATCAATTGTTTACATACCGTCCTTTGATATCATCATAGGCATCAAAGTGTTTTAATTGTCCTAATAGGATAGGGAGGTTTCTAAGATATAATGGAACAAAATGATAGGAGTGAGTTATAATGACTTGTCATCATTGAAATTGATGCAAGCTTTTAAACTTTATAATTAGTCCATAAACTCAAACATCTATAGTTTCTACTCTAATAAAGTTGATTAACTATTCGTATTAGTTACCTTGTTGCATTACCTCACTCTTGTATTCCAATCTTGTTGTGTGTGCAGGTCCAAAGTTGTTTTCTAATGAATCAACTACAAAATGTTGAATTGGCTATGGAATGTTGATACTCTCAAAAATTTGCTTCCAATTCTTTGGATATTTGTGGTCGCTTAAGGCTTGATGATGATGGATGCTAATAACCACTAATGATGCTGATAAATACTAATGATTTCTCTTTTAAAAGAGAAACAAATTCTTTAAACCAATTAATTTGAATTGAAACAAATATTTTGTGAAGAAGAAAGGGAAGAGAGAAATGGGAAAAAGGAAGGGAAAGAGGAAAATCCAAGTTGCCAAAAGATTTTTAGTTTTCAACTAGATTTTTTTGCATACCGTATGCTAACAACGTCAGTTTTCATATATATATATATATATATATATATATATTATTATATATATATACATATATATACACACACATATTATGGAAAAAATCAAACTTCTTTTGGTAGTAGAGATAATCTCCTTTTTCTACCAATTTCAAATCAGAATTTCCTTGCAAATTTTTAACAATTTCTTCTCTTGTCAAGGGCTTGTGATAGAGCTTTAGTTCGTGTCCATTGACAAGAAAAGTAATCCCTTCTTCACCAATGGTATTAATTATAACTACTCCATTATAAAAAAAAAAAAAAAAATTCTATCTCGTAGAGACCCAAACAATGTGTTTGAAATTCACTTTGACAATCTTTAAAATTAGAATCAAAGAGAAGGGCCCAATCACTTGGCTTAAACTTTTTGACTTTTATTAATTTTTCATGCCAACTAGTTCTTTGTTGTTGGATTATTTTTGTCCTCTGAATTTCATATTTTTGGATCTCATATAATTCATTTAGTTGTGGCAACCTTTTCTTTTGGTCTTCAGAAAGATCTAGCCCCTATTTGTTGTAGTCTTGTAGGTATCCACTTGGAATTCAGTTGGAAGTAACACATACTTCCCATAGACAAACTCATAAGGAGTATGTCCTGTAGTGTTTCTCCATGTGGTTCTATATTTTTAGAGTGCTTATGGAAATCTGTCAACCTAATCTCTTCTATGTAAATGTATGGTCTTGGTCAATATGGCTTCAAGATCTTTTTTTGTAAATTTCACTTTTCCATTGTCTTGTGGATGATATGGAGTGGAATTACGATGCCTGATATTATATTGCTCCATAAATTTTTGCACTAGCTTGATGTGAGTTTTTCACCCTGATCTATCATAATCTCTCTTGGTACACCAAAACGAGTGAAAATATCCTCAAAAAGAAAAGTAACAACAACATTTTCAATAGAAAATTTAAGTGGCTTAAATTCTACCCCATTTGTAACATAATTAGTGCAAACAAGTATATACCTCTTTTGCTTGGATGGAGGACTAATCGGTTCGAAAAAATCTAGAGACCATTTTTCAAAAGGTTCTTTTAGCACCTGTGGTTGTAGAGGCATCTCATCTGATTGGATAGGTTTCCCCATCCTTTGAAAACTATCGCAATTTTTGACATATTCCTTGGCATCCTTGAAAAGGGAAGGCCAATACTATCACAAAATAAGTACTTTGTATGTAGTTCTTCTCTTAGAATATTTTCCTCCACATGGTTCATCATGACATGCCTTAAGTATCTCTGGTACTTCATCCTCTCGAACACATCTCCGAATGATCAAATTAGGTCATGTTCGGTTTAATTCTCCTTCTATCTAAGAATAAGGTGCATTGACTTTGATGATCTTTTGTATTTTTTTTTAGTGATAGATGATGATGAAATTTACTTGTAGCCAAATAATTAGTAATATCTGCAAACCAAAGAGTTTTAATGGATATTTCAAAAGGATTTTCACCAATAAAATTATCTACTACAAGAATATTAGTATTATTATTTTACATCCTGGAAGGGAAATCAATGACTGTGTTTTCTTTTCATGGCCTATATAAAACACAAATATTAAATTCTTGTAACAATAAAAGCCACCTAGTAATATTGCCATTATTTAAAAATGAATGCAACTACCATGAAGTGCAATTGTAACAACTATGTAGGAAGAACCCCACAACCTTGATGCATAAATCCTTACCTCTCGTCGTACCGCTCCTCCTAAACATAGTTGTGTAAAGAGAAAGATAGTCTAAATTGAAAGTGAACACCTATGTATACTTCCTTGACAATGATACCAAAAATGTTGGGTAATTTAATTGTTGGTTAAATATTAGCATTAAATCAACAATCTAGGTTTGTACACTCGTGAAGTACAATTGCACAGTATATGCTACGAAATTGACTCTCAATCAAAAAGGAAATTAACCTATTGAAATGAGTGCAAGGCTGAAATGAAACCTATACATGAAAAGATATAAGTGAGCACACACACATGTTCTTTATCCAAGAGATATATCTATTTAAAGCATCAAATTCTGAACTTGAATTGAAACAACAATGCTATTCTGGGAAAGCTTTCAAATTCTATTATATTAAACATAAAAGGAAACTTATTCTATTGAAATTGGAAATAAATCTAGTCTATCGATCTTTGAAAATTAATATGATCTATCAAACTTGAAAACAACTCTAACCTATTGGGCTTGAAAGTAAATTTTAATCTATTTAACTTAAAATCAAATCTAATCTATGAAACTTGGAAGTAAATCTAATCTATGGAAATCTAATGAATTTAGAAAGCAATAAGACTCTGTTATAGGAAAGCAATGAAAATTTATTCTAAAGTGAGAAGCAAATAACTGATATTAAATGCATAAGCCTATTGAGATTACAAGTGTGTGCATGCTATATTAGAGCTAATCATAACTATGAAATATTTATAAATTTGAGATTGAGAAAATTAAAGAACTTCTAAGTCAATGTTTTTGTTTTTTTTTTTAAATATTTTTCTCAAGCACTTGACTTGCGCAACAGAAACAAACAAGTAATCAAAAGAGAGCAAAAACTACCAATGAAAGTTGTAATGCTTGAATGAAATAGAGAAATGATTTAAGCTATGAATGAAAATAGAGCATAAATAAATTTCTAAATGAAAACGATATTACACTATCCCGTACTTCTTCAGGGGGCCTCCTGAGATGCACAAGTGACTATAAACTTCAGAACACAAACTTTAATCAACCACAAGAAATTATGAATGTGCTATAACCAAATTCTTATCACTAGATTGTGTAAAACAAAATTTCAATACAATAAACTTGTAAACATGAATCAACTTCAAAAGTTGTTTATCACTTCCAAATGAAGCACTTATATAGAGTTTACATCATAACTAAATTGAGAGTTTGTTTCCTGATATCTAGAATGTAAATCGCCATTTCAATCTTTCAAATTAATGAGGAATTATCCTTCTTAGGATTTGTTATCGAAGAAGCAAATCATGGAAGGCATTTCAACAACATCAAACTATCCATATCATCAAATCTTTGTTCTTTGAAACTCACTCACTTGATTATAGGCCACACTCACTTGATACACTGCATCCTATAGGTGCGCCTTAATTGGTTTGACTGAAGGTTTGTCTTAAATGATGTGTTGAACCTATGAACTTCCACTTGTGGCTAATAGGTGGATCGCCATCGTGGTAACATTTTGCAAATTCCCATATACTTCATCCATTTTTTAACACACGAGAACCTATAAAACCTTAGATTCAACTGCAGAATTTAGAGTAAATGCAAAATATGCACAATTCAGCGACTTGTGTCTAAACAAACCAATTTTATAAAGAAAAACATATGGATTTGAGAAAAAAATGGGCATTCACCTTATTAATGTATTTACATGGCTCAAATGACTCTTAACTAACAATAGAGATGTAATGGCATGAAAATGAGTGACAAAGTGAGTGAAAATAAGAGATAAAATATAAAAAAGAAGGCAATTTTAGAGGTTCAACACTCTTCATAAGACTTAACCCTTTTAAATATTTCATCAAATGGCACATCTTCACTATTATATGCTTTGAATCCACTTTGTGTTTTATAGTGTATCTACACTATATTAAGAGGATCACACTTTTAGAATGAAATATCTTACAAATTAATCAGATCTAAAGTTTCTTCCACTAGCTTCATATGCTTCAAATTTACCAATGTATAAATCCCCAATTTTTATTGGGAATGAAAGCCAAAAGCTTCTTGGACCCAGAAGCTAAGTCTTTTGCTATGCCTCTTACTACTACTTGATAAGCAATTTCTCTAAGGGATAACTTGTTAGGAACATATCTTGGTAAAGTATGAGATGGAGCTTGACAACTATAGGTATTAATGTAACAAAAAGTATTGTCAATGTACTAGTCCCCAATAGGACCAATTCACTACATAGCCTTATTGATTAACTTGGAAGGTAAATGAGTGAAGAAGATTTGATGTAAGGGAATCATCAAGTTATTAAAAATATGTAGACTTGACATCCCATAATATGGAACAATAGATGTTAATCCACTGTAGATTGGGGGATCAATTCCATGTCATTAATGGGAATGACATCTTGACACAAATAGTATCTATCAAATATGTTGGCATGAAGATTTGAGGTACAAACTCAAGAGGTGAATTAACCACTTTATCAATTTGTCTCCTTATATTATCAGATAGGGATAACTAACTAGTTAAAGATTCTTCATTTTTCCAAAACACGGTGAATCAAAGAAATCCAATTCTGTTTTCAAATGGTTAAGATTATGTTCTCCAAATAATCTACAAATCACAATAGCAATCATTCCTAGGGGAGATTTAATTCTATTAGTGGGATATAAATTATCATCCCTCACGTGAAGACGATCCTCATCCCAATACCAATATTTAATCAATTATGGAATTTCAACTTCATAATCAGTGACTATGCAATTGTGAATTCATTAAAAAAATTAACTTTAGTTTTAGGTACCTTGGACACAATTGATTACAAACCAATGGAGCTTATTAATCTGAAAATTGATTAGCGCTAAATACCAATTTAAAAATTGGTTAAGTTAATTATTCACATTGGATACCGAGTCTAAGTGTTGTATAGGGTATATGTTTTATGATAACACAATATCTTGATACCAGGAGATAGAATATGAGGGCATTCCTAAAATGGGTGTGTACTGCTTAGGAATGAGAGATATTAAATATATCCTTTCTTTTTAAAGTATTTACAACAAATCTTTAACATTAAAGAGCTATGATTTTGCATGAAAGACCATTTTATTAATCTTCTTGATAATCATGTCTTATTTCTTAAACTAATGGTGATTATATTTAATTCCAAATATTAGATATCGAATGAACCATTTGACGTAATGCTTTAACACGATAAGCTGATATATGATATGAAATGGATTAAGTGACGCAATCACGATGCAATCAAAAGTGACATGGTAGTGCCACCTAGATGACATGTGCCAACTAGAATACGTCAAAAAAACCACTAGACGTGTTGGCTTAGCCACGTGTAAGATGAGATGTCAGAGTTGGTTTGAGGTGGCATGTTGAGTTGTCATATTGTTGTATCAAGGTTTTGTGCAGTTTTTCTGTTTTAAAGGGCAATGTCGATACCCAACATGGAATGCCTCTAATACCGAGAAATCAGATGGCTTAAATAGATATGGAATGGATCTCTGATATTCGATATCAGGTGATAGGAAAAAAAATTAGGAAATTCTACAAATAGAATCCATTACAAGTCATAGTCATTTGGCAAAAGAAGGGGATATCGAGATATGATATATCAGTTTGAGTATTTAATCAATAATCTTGGTCCAATATGCTATATGGGACCTATTAGGAAAGTGCTTATTCTCTAGTTATAACCTAATATCGATATATCAACATGACTTATAAAAATGAAAAAATATTATGTAAAAATGAAAAAATATTATGTTGATAATTGATATTATGTAGAATTTTTGGGGTTTGCCCGAAGGGGCTCAAAGAATAAATGATTAATTTTTTTTTTATTTTTTATTTAATTTTTAAATTTAATTTTAAATTTATTTTTTTAAATTTTTATTTTTTCGGGATTTTTAATCCAAATATTAGATTCAAAGGAAAATATACGCATTATGCAATATTTTATAAAAAATTCAAAATAGAAGGGTCCTCATTAATTTTTATAAATATACAATAATGAGGAGATTTTAATACACAACAATAGGTGGTCTCTTTAATATTTTCACATACTTCTAAAGGAAAGGAACCTTTGTCTGATGTAACTTGTAGGTGAAAACAATTATTTTCCCTCATGTAACGCTCCCTCCCACCCCCTTTATACCTTCTTGGGCTGTGGGAGGTGTTTCTTTTTAATTAACCCGACTCCCATGGTCTACTATGAAGATTGGGTTACACAAATCCTCCTCCAAAATTTACAGATGTAATTTTTTCCATCACCATCATAATTTTCTCATCAAGGGCATTATGATGATATGAACTATCTGAATCCAACTCCTAGATTGAAATATATTCTTGTTCAAAGGTCAATCGATCGCATGGTGCCATATCAACAACACACCGCCACATGGACTTCAAGGCCATAGGTCCCACCAAACTTGATCCCCCATTGCTTTGCACTATTTTCCTTTGTATTCAGTTTCAATGGAAATCCGAGATGCACCAAATAGTCTTAGTATTTTATTTCTCGGACCTCTAGATCTTCTCCTTCCATGAGGCATATCATGGAGCCCACAAGGCATCCACCCAATTACTTTAGTCATCATGGCATACTCCACCTCCTCTCCACTTGTGAGTCCCATATTGCTCAAGAACGTTGCACTTTACCACATTTTCCTGTTATATATAGTTCATAAGAGAAATCTGCGTATGGAAGTGTGCAACCTTGTTACACACTTAGATCCTTCAAATCTTGGATAACTCTTCCACTAACTCTGATGTTCGACATCATGGATATTTATACCACATATTATCACCTAGACCACCCGGATCCCATATTCTCTCTCTAATGAATTAATATCCAACTCCACCAAAGAGAGGCCCTCATCGGATATCGTTACTCAAATAACTCAACTATGGAACTTCTAGACTATTTATAATCCATTGTACTTTTAAAAATGCATAAGCACTGGCTAGTCGAATGCTTGAATTTCCAAATACATTCATTAGCCCCAAATCTATCTGCCCCTTTTTACATATCTGGATGCACTAAACAACAAAGGCATAAAATGGTATCCGACCTGGATACTTGGTCCACCCCAAAATCCTTCCAACCTTGAATACAAGTATTGACTTATGCTCAAACTTAAACTTAGAAAATAAGAAACTTCAAGGGGTTTGGCCAAAACCTCCCTAAAGCAGGGCATTACCCAAAACACTTACTTTAGGGATGAAAATGCATGTCATAACACTAAAAGTCAAGCATTATACTTATCCATAACACATTCAATGAATCCATCAATCTGCCTAATATCAGATACTGGAACAAGCTAAGCTATAACTGATATCTCTCTGTAATTTCAAATAGTAAAATCATCATCATGCATAACTACATAATTGATTTCAATGACCTCAAAACAATAATATCAAATCTAATTGATACATCATGCTTTACACAACACCAACCATAGTCCTTTGGTAGGAAATACATTCATAAATATTTAACAAACATGGATCTATGACATCCACAACATGTCAGACCATAGAAAGTAACACACTATAGCAGATTAGTTGAGCACCTCAAGCAATAACTCATAAAAAACCATAGAACTAGCTCTATATTTCATGAGAACATCAACAAACACAAGTACATACCATTCCTTAATAACCACAAGAGCACATGTATAAAATATCCATCATCCATAATCAAGAATATCACATTCCTCCATTTGCAATATTGATGTAAACACTGCTATAACACATACCAACCACTGTTCATCATTCATAGTGCAACAAATGTACAAATAAATACACTTACTTATATAACTTGAATGACTAGAAATTGAGGGAGGTATTTAAACTCTCCACCCAACCATAGGCTAGCTACACTGCTACCTTTCTTGCAACTGACAACCCTTGAGCTGGATTCAAAGTCTGAGGAGTTAAGTGCTCAAGGGAGTTTCACATCAATAACAAGTCAACTATACCAGAGAGGCGGTGTACTGTCCATGTGATTTATCAACTTCCTCCTCTAAAAAGCATCACAATGACTCTTCTGCCTCATTGAAATATATCATAGGAATTCACTATAGGATTAGTGAAGTTCTACTTGGTCTAGGAATATGATCTTATTTTAAGGGTGCTTTATCAGCTAGATTTTCAAGGCAAGCACTATAGGAATATAGAGCATACTATCCATGTGGTTTATCAATTTCCTCTAATAGTAAGCACCATAGCGTCTCCACTTGATAAGTGCTTTATCAACCTTCCAACAAATACCAAAGTGGTTTATTCACCCATTAAACAAACTCTAAGTGGTTTATCAACCCCAAGGCAAACACTTAGAGGTTTATCAAATGAGATAACGAGCACAAGTGAGTCACTTTCTCCATTGAGTCTTCATTAGCCCATCAAAAAACTAATAAAAACAATCGTCACATACCAGAAAATTCACAGGGATAATTATCACTTCTTCTCTTCTCTTTTTACTCCTCCACAAGCTCCTACATTTGCTTCTCTCACTCTCGCACTCGCATAACCCCCTCACACCTTTGTTTCTTATGTTGGTATGTTTTTCTACCAACACTTTTCTATTCTCTATTGCATGTTGAATTCACCAACATATCCAACAAAAATAATGGTAATGTGGGGCTCATCCTTCTCTCAGATGACCCATACTCGACCTCCCTGTTTGGTACACATACCATTTAATTATTTTAAGGAATAGGTAGATTGAATAAATGAACTGGCCTGGGTTAATCACATCCCAATCACCTTCTCCTCTCCATTTTCCCAATCCATGTCCAATCCCTTAACTCATTCATAATTTGTATTTCTACATCATTTACATGAATTAAATTCATAATAACATTTATAAGAGGGGTAGTAAAAAGGGCTTTTACATACCCCAACCCCTTAGAGGAACACCATCTTCAGTGTTCTATACATAGAACACAACATAAAATCATGAGATTTATATATAAACAACTCTTTTTATTAATTTACACAGTAACAAAAAATGGGTAAGATACCCTCATTTGATCAAGATTTCCCATGTGGCTTCATCTAGTCCAAAGTGCTTCCATTGCACTTTGAACTACTCTATTACTCGATTTAGAAGCACTATTTTCCCCTAATTTATAATGCACTATAGTTCCGGTTGGAATTCTCCCTTGGATTCCACATGTACCATAGACCGATCAAAAATATGATTAGCATCATACACATACTTTTTAAGCAAAGAATATGGAAAACATCATGTACTTCTTTCACTGTGGGTGGAAATAATAATTTATAATCCACTGGCCCCACTCTCTCCAAGATCTGAAATGGTCCGCAAAATACTGATGCAAACATGGCACAATATCCTATTCTTAGTGAGCTCTTCCTTGGTCCAACATGAAGATACACATGCTCTCCCACTTGGAATTCCTTGTGCATCCTCTACTAATCTGCATAACTCTTTTTCCTATCTTGATCTACCTTTAGTTTCTTCTAATAGTAATTTATTCCTATTCCATTTCCTTATACATATCATGTCTAAGAAGCACCATGTTCTTTGGATCATTACAGCTGATGGGTGTGCTTATTTTCTGCCATATAGAGCCTCAAAGGGACTCATCTTTAGTGGTTCTTGATATCCATTGTTGTAGGAAAATCTATCAAGGGTAGAAATCATTCCCACCTCTTAGGTTGATGCATGACACACATTCTCATCATGTCTTCCAACACCCTATTTACTCTTTTAGTCTATCCTAAAATAAGCAAACAATGCTAACTCTATCCTAAAATAAGCAAACAACGCTTTCTAAAACTTTGAGGTAAACTTGGATCCAAAATGTATTCTTGGCTATATCATGTCATCTAAACACTTCCTTCATGAAAATATAAGCAATGTCACTTATCTTGTGGGTGTATTTAACTTTAAAAATTATAAAACGAGTTGCATTTCTCATCTTATCCACTACCACAATTATAACATCATGTTATTTAGATGTTTTTGGAAATCCTATGATGAAGTCCATAGAGATGAATTTCCACTTCCACTAAGGAATAGGGATTGACTGTAGCAATCTTGCTAGATGTCTGCAGTCCACTTTAACTTGCTAATCTTCCAGGCAATTGGAAATATATTCAACAACTTCCTTTTTCATACCCAGCCAATAGTACATCTTTTTCATGGTTGCTATCATTTTCTAATAACCAAGGTGACCTTAATATGGTATTTTGTGAAATTCATCCAAGATGCCCATGCAAGGTACATGCTACCTATCTTTGGAATTCAACATACCATCACTAGTGAGTGAGTAAATCTTACTCAATGATCCTTCTTTCTCTTGCAACAAGAAATCCTTCAAATGATGATAATACTCATGCTGAAGTAATGCCTCTTTGATCCTTTCTTTGGTATCCACTTCGCATGTGCTTATGGCTGCCAAGTGTTCCACTTGTAAGCTTCTACTAAGTGCACTTGCTACTTTTCTCTCTTTGCCCTTGATGTAATTTATTTGAAATTTAAGCTCACTCATCAAGGCTAGCCACATAGCTTGCCTTAGATTCAATTTGGGTTAGTCAAATAAATATATCAGCCCTCCATGATCTAACATTAAAACATACTTCCTTCTAAGAAAGTAGTGCCTCCACAATTTTAAGGCATGTACTATTGTTGCGAGCTCCAAGTCATGAGTGACATAATTCCTCTCATGCTCATTTAGTTTTCTCTATTTATAGAAAATAACATGTACTTCTTGCATTAGGACTCCAATGAGCCCTTATTTGCAAGCATCTATGAAAAACAAGAAACCTTTCCCTGCATTAGTTATTCTCAATATAGGAGCATGTGTGAGCAAGTGTTTTAACTGTTCAAAACTAGTTGTGCACTTTGATGTCTATTGGAATTTAACTCCTTTCCGCTGCAAGGCTATGATTAGGTGCCCAATCTTTGAATTTTTTTTAATCAAACCTCTGGTAAAACCTGACCAATCCTATAAATGGTATAATTTCTTTAACATTATGAGGAATAGGCCACTCCATGATGGATTCCATCTTCTTAGTGTCTGTCGTCACTCGTTCCTTGGAGATTATATGCCCTAACTACTAAACTCATGATTGGAAGAAATCAAATTTGTTTAGCTTGGAATAGATCTTATGATCTCTCAGCAATTGCAATGACGCTTTCAATTTTTATTCATGTTCTTCCTTGGTTTTAAAGTAAACCAAGATGACATCTACAAGACCAACACAAACTTTTCCAGATATGGACTATGGTCATTGTTCATCAAGCACATAAATGTGGCTAGACCATTTGTGAGTTCAAATGATACCACCACAAATTCATAGGGTCCATATATGGTTATGAAAGTTGTCTTGTGGATGTATTCATATTTAATCCACACTTGATGGTACCCAGGGCTCAAGTCTATTTTCAAAAATACTACAGCTCCCCTCAGTTGATCAAACAAGTCATTATTTCTACATAAATGATACTTGTTCTTTATTGTGGCTTTATTTAACTACTTATTGTCAATGTAGAGTCTTAGTGTGCCATCCTTTTTCTTCACGAATGGTATTGGGGCTCCCCAGAATGAAACACTAATCCCATATACCCTTTGTCCAACATTTCCTTTAAGTGTAACTTTAGATGCACTAGCTTTGGCATGCTAAAGCGATATAAATCTTTTGACATTGGTTTTGATCTTGGAAATAATTTGATTAAGAATTCAATTTCTTTTCTTAGTGATAGTGTTGGTATTTACTCTGGAAATACATCACTAAATTGTTTCAATATAATATGCTCTTCTATTTTGCCTCCATAATCTTTTAATTCACCAATCACTTGGACAACATACAATTCACATCCTTTCTGGTGGCATATCTTCATTTGTGGCATTGATATTTGACTATCGATCATTGGATTTCTTATTCCCCTCAACATCACTCTTTCTCCTTCATCACTGAAACATTCTAATGAATTGTTGTAGAAATCTATTTTAGTTTCATGGATTGCCATCGAGTCAGTGCTAACTATCACATTGTATGAACCTAATGGCAACAAGTTCAAATATGTAAACGTGAGCATGCCATCTATCACTACGAGGCATGGTTTCACCATATTGACAACTCATATTTTGGTTCTCGTTGCTAACAATACCAACCATTATTTTTCATGGGTTTTCTTCTACAATGCACACTTTTATGCAACCTTCAGACTAACATAATTGTAATCAGAACTTGGGTCAATCAAAATTGAAGCATATTGGTTATCGATTGTATCTTCCATCTTTATTAATGATGCTTGTTTATTGGCTAGCCTGTTATCCAATGTTGCATAGATTCATGGCACGTTTTGAGCCACATCATTTACTCTTTCGAATTCTCACACATTATACAAATTTGGGCCATTCTGTTGTCACTGATGACAATCTTTCTGCATGTGGTTTTCCCCACATGTCCAACATTGTATGGGTCCTCTTCTGAACCCCTCGATTTCCTCTTTTTCAGGCTTAGAGAACTAGTCTCTACTAGTAGTAGTAGATTTCTGTTGAAGCTCACCCTTGGTAGGAGTGGTAAACTTCACATTCCTTCCTCCTAGCTGATGTCCTAAATATTTCTACCCTTTTCCCCTAAAGTTAGGCCTACATATTTTTTTCCAATAAGCTCATAACTCAATTTTATAAATGGATTGTTCGTAGTGGTACCTTATTTTTTAGATGGCGTCCTCCATTGTTTTTGGCTTATCAAACTCTATTCTATCCCTTAAATCTTGTGGCATCCCACTGAGGTACCTCTGAATATTTACTTTCTCATCCTTGATGTAAGGCACACACCTCAAAAACTACAAGAATTTATTTGTGCACTCATAAACTGTAAGTTTCCCCAAGTTGTGCTCATGAAACTCTTTGAACTTGATACCATAGTACCTTTCAAATACGTACTTCTCTCATAAATGTCTTTCATATGTTCTCTAGGATATCTCTTTCTATTTAATGTCCTTGACATTCCTTAGGTATTCCCACCAGATATTAACTTTTCCTTTCACACTAAAAATGACTACTCTTTCCTTCATATTCTTAGAGTAATCATGCACCCTGAAATACTTCTTCATTCCTAACATCCATGCTTCTACCTTTTTGGCCTTCTTGACCTCTCCATCAAATGTAGGAGGATATTAACTTTTCCTTTCACACTAAAAATGACTACTCTTTCCTTCATATTCTTAGAGTAATCATGCACTCTGAAATACTTCTTCATTCCTAACATCCATGCTTCTACCTCTTTGGCCTTATTGACCTCTCCATCAAATGTAGGAGGCTTTTCCTTTTCAAATTCTTCTGTCATCATACCTTTCTAATTCCTCTTCTGTTAGTGATCTCCTAGTTGCAACACTAGACAATTACTCATGATTCCCTGTTTTTGTTAAGGGGTAGTAGGTTGAGTTCCTCCTCTCACTATATCTTTGCTCCCATTCTTGTTCCTCTTTTTATATTTTCTACCTACTTCTTCATTGGTCTCCAATTCATGCTTCCTAAGTCCAGATAGCCTCTACTTGGATTTATGTTTTCCTTGGTAGTTGGAACCTAGCTCATTTTGTTTTTGCCTTTATATATCTAATAAGATCTACAATATTACTGCATTTACTTCTTCTTGCTTCTCCTAATCTTTGACAATCCTCTTATTGTCAGCCTTGCAACTTCTCAATTCAACCCTCAAAATTCTAAGGGTGTCCATCCAATTAGGGGATTCTTCATCCCTCCTTTTCCCAACTGACTCTTCTACTTGAAAATACTAGAACCTATACTGTTATACTATACTATTCTACTACTTATTCCTTTATTCCCTACTATCCCTTGGTGTCTTCTTATGTGTTGTTACACATACATAGCTATTAGTCAATTCAAAACACAACTAAACAAATTTACCCATCAATTTGGTGTATATGCAATAAGCATGTTGATGTGTGGTTAGTTGAAACATCAAATTTCAGGTTAGTATGCCAATTAGAAAATAAGATGACATGTTAGAATCTACCTTTCCAACCATTTTATCGTTTGATAGTTTGGACATCAACACATATATGCATACAACACACAATCATCAATTAAAATTATACAATAAACGCACATGCACAAAACAACCAATTATCCTTTTAAATACAATACTCTATAATATTAAATAGAGCTTCTAACATTATCCTCCTAGGCCCATTCAGTCTGAGTACTGAACTTGGGTGCTCTGATATAGTACCATTATGTATCAAGGCTCCAAAATTTATCTCCAAAGGTTAGCGTAGAACCTTTGTTCTGATATCACTCTGTAATGCTCCCTCCCAACCCCTTCGTACTGTATTTGGTTGTGGGAGTTGTTTCTTTTTAATTAAGCCAACCTCCATGGCGTACTCTAAAAATGGGGTTACAAAATCCTCCCTATCCAAAATTTGCAAAAGTAATTTCTTTTATCACCATCATACTCAAATCATTGAGAGAATTCCAACGATATAAACCTTATCCCAATTTGTCTTATAGATTTAAATATATGCTTGTTCAAAGTTTGACCTATCACATGGAACTTCAGGGCCACAGGACCCACCAGAACTAACTTCACAGTGCATTGTGTTGTTTTCCTTTGTATATAGTGTCGATGGAAATCTAGGATGCATCACATAAGTCATAGTGCTTTATTTCCTAGACTCTCAGAATCTATAGATTTTCTCCTTCCATGAGGCATACCGTGGAGCCCATGAGGTATCCATATAGTTACTTCAACCATCATGGCATTCTCCACCTCATTTCCACTCGTGGGTCCCTAAGTGCCCATGACCTTCGTGATTTACCACATTTCCATGTTATATATAGTCCATATGAGAAATATGGTGCATATGCAAGTGCACACCCTTGTTACACAGATTAATCTTCCGCATCACATATAACTCTTCCAACAAATTCGATTTTTAGCATCCTGGATATTTATACCACATAATATCACCTAGACCACCCAGATCCAAGATTCTCTCTCAAATGAATTAACATATGGCTCCACCGAAGTGAAGCCGTCACTGGATATCTCCACTCTAATAAATAAACTGCGAAACATATGGACTATTTAGAATCTACTGCACTTCGAAAAATTCATAAGTACTGGCTAGTTAGATGCCCAAATTTCTGGATACATCTGCTAGTCCCGAATACATCTACCCATTTTTACATATCAAGATGCAATAAAAGACAAAGACTAAAATGGCATCTGGCCCATATATTTGGTCTGCCAAAAATCCATTCGACACTGGATACAAACACTGACTTTTGCCCACAGTTAAATTTAGAAAATAAGAAACTTCAAGGGTTTTTTCTAAAATGTCCTTAAAGTAGGGTGTTGCTCGAAATGCTAAATTTACAGGATGAAAACCCATGTCCAAGCACTGAAAATTCCAGCATTATACTTAGCCATAATTCATTATATGAATCCATCAATTTGCCTAATATCAAATATCAGAACAAGATCAGTTCTAAGTAATATCTCTTTATAATTTCAAACACTAAAATATCTATAACTTGAATGACTAGGAACTGAGGAAGGGACTTCAAATATCAACCCAACCATAGGCCAGCTATAAGGCTACAATTCTTGCATTTTATCACCCCCGAGCTAAATTCACAGTCTAATGAGTTAAGTTCTCAAGGAAGTTTTACACGGATAACAAGTCAACCAGACTAGAGAGGAAGTGTACTAACTAGGTGGTTTATCAATTGCCTCCTGCAGTAAGCACCACAATTCCTTTTCTTCCTATATGAAATAGATCACAAGGATTCACCCCAAGCTTAGTGAAGTTCTAATCAGTCCAGGAGTATGATCTCACTCAAAAGGTGGTTTATCAACTTTATTTTCAAGGCAAGCACTACATGAATCCAAAGCATGCTGCCTAGGATGTTGATCAACTGCCTCCAACAATAAGCACCACAATGTATCCACCTGATAAGTGGTTTATAAACCTTTCAACAAGAACCATAGTGGTTTAACTTCCCATTCATCAAAATCTAAGTGGTTTAGAAACTCTAAGTGGTTTAGAAACCCCAAGGCGAGCTCTTATAGGTTTATCAACATAGACAACTAGCACTAGTGAGTCACTTTCTCTATTGAGTCTTCACTATCCCATCACAAAACCAATAACAACATTGGTCATACACTAGAAAAGTCATAGGGATCATTGTCCCATATGATCTTATCTTCTTTCTCCTCCACAAGCTCCTGCATTTGCTGTTCTCACTCTCGCACTTGCATACCCTACTTGTACCTTTGTTCTTTGCTTATGTTGGTCTATTTTGCTGCCAAAACTTTTCCCTTATCTATTTCATGTGTATTTCATCAACGTGTCCCATGAGAATAAGGAAAGCATGGGGCTCGTACTTCTTGTATACAACCCATACTCAACCTCCCATTTTGCTATGCGAACCATTTAATTCCTTTAGGGAATTTCTAGATTGAATAAATGAAGTGGCCTAATAAAATCACATCCCAAACAACTTCTCCTCCTCAAT
Source organism: Pinus taeda (assembly GCA_000404065.3). Lineage (NCBI taxonomy): Eukaryota > Viridiplantae > Streptophyta > Pinopsida > Pinales > Pinaceae > Pinus > Pinus taeda. The sequence goes on from APFE030894898.1 coordinate 101,181, forward strand.
ATTTGAATCCATGTCCACTCCCCCAACTCAACCATAATTTGTATTTCCAAGTTATTTACACGAATCACAATTCATAGTGACATTTACAAGATGGGTAGAAAAAAGGGTTGTTACACCTCATTCATGGATCATCCTTACAATCTTCCATTATTCATTAAACATTAATCTTCCATTTGAATTTGCTTGGTATGAAGAAATATTATGTGAATCCATGGCTACTTATACATGTAAGTGGTAATATAAGCTCATGAAGTCATGAAGCAAGAGCTTATGGAAATTGGGAACTATTATTGAGAATTTGAAGAGGCCATGTGATGGTTTTCATGGAAATACCATGGTTGGAATGTCCACAAAAATGAAGAAACTACCATGAAACTTTGCAACTTGGTTAATGCTACTAATGGAGTGTTTGGGTCAAGTGTTTCTCCTCTAGGTCATTTAAAGTAGAAAGCCAACAATTATGGACTTTTTTCCCAAACTAAAAGGAAAGAATATCCCTAAGGGATTGTTGAGTAGGAAAGGGGATTGTGTTCCTTGTGTTATGAAGGAGAAGAGAGTATGATGGTGGGATAGTGGTTGGATGAGGAACTAGAGTGCTAAAAAATGAGAAAATTGGCTTGTGATAAGGATTGGGATGAGTGAAATTGAAGCCCTATAGGACCTTCCTTCAATTTTTTTGTATCACAATGTAACTTAGGGGTGGGAACCATAATTGATTCCTATGGATAAGTGATGAATCAAACCATAAACTATAGTTTGGTGGACTTCACTTAATTTATGAATAAGTATTCATGTTTTCCTCTTTGATCAATTCTTTATATATGTATATGTTGAAGAAAGAATTCAAAATATGCATGTTATTTATGTTTCTATTTGTATGTGCATATGATTTTGAAATTATATCGTTGCTAGAGGTAGCATTTTGACTCTTCACGCTGAGTCAACAAATTCACGAGGCAATGAGTAAAAATATTTATAGTTGTGTTCTAATTAATTACAAATAACAACTATAATGTTGAGCATCATTGAGATCATTTGGGGATTCCATTCCCATATCTAACAAGATGTTGGCCAAACCTAAATATGATCCTCCCACCATTGTAATAGCATGAAGGAAAATTTATGCAATATGGAATAATGGAAATGGTTAATGAAATAATTCTAGATCAAGATGTTTATGAACCTAAACCAAAAATGGGTGAGTAGACTAGGACCAATGGTTGGGGATGTTTAGGTCACATCCTAGAGAGGGTTATAGAGATTTGTAATACTAGTCCCAAATAGGATCAATTCCTTCCATAACCTCATTGGTGAACTTGGCAGGAAACAATTAAAGAATATATGATTCAAGGGAATCATAAAGTTATTACAAATATCATAAAAATGATCTTTATCCTTGACATCTCATAACTTAGAACAACAAATGTGAATCAGTTGCATATTCCGGGGCCAATACCATTTATCACATATGTTGGCATGAATATGTGAGGGACAAACCCAAGAGGTGCACTAACCACTTTGTCAATTTGTCTCCTTATATTATTGGATAAAGTAATAGACGAATTAAAGATTCTTCCTTTTTCCAAAACCTGATGAATTAGAGGAATCCAATATTTTTTAAAATGGTTAGGATTCTGTTCTCCAAATAATCTACAAAGCACAATAACAATCATGTCCCAGGAGATTTAATTCTATCTACGAGATATAAATTATCATCCCTCATGTGAAGACGATCCTCATCATAATACCAATATTTAATTAGTTGTTGCATTGCAACTTCATATGCAATAAAGTATGTACCGATGAATTTGTTTTAGGTACATTGTACATAATTTCAAGGTCCTTCAATATGATGATCCAATGAGCTACCTATTTCCATATATAATGGTTCTAGTCTTGAGGTGAACATGACTAATGGCTCCATGTACTAGGACTGTGTAGGGAGTGATCGCAAACCTTACATCAAACCTATGTAAACCTCAATGATAAATTTCAATGCTACCATCTACATATTTTTGATATTAATCTAAAATGTCTCCAACCTCAAGGAAATCATATATTTCATCCCATGTTTTTCTATGACAAATAAGCTTATAGGAGGTATCTGATAAACCAAAATTAGGATTATTTTCTTCTTAGTCTTCATAATCTTCAACCTTTTGTTGGTTTTCTTGTTTCACTTCTTTTGTAGGTTTTTTGGGGCCATATTATTCAAAATAATGTGCAAGGGAAAATAAACTTATGTTTAATTTGCTTAAACTGAAAGGAATTAGGATTCAACTTCAAAATAAATAAATCTTACCTCAATGTAGGTGGACGGAAACAAATTCTATAGCTATTTCTAATGGGTTAAACAAAAGCTAGGATAGGCAGGAGCAGGAGGGGTTATCTATCGCCCTGATGAAAAAATAGAGTCTCAATATGCATGGGGTTTAGGTATCACTACAAATAACCAAGAAGAAAGCTTGGCCCTATGGCAAGAGCTTGAACTATCTATTCCAATAATGGTTCATCGAATGTTGGTCTTCGGGGATTCCATGATAGCTATTCAATAGGTGATTAAAATCAAATAAAATTGCAGCCGTCACAACCCCTCAATACTGTAAGGGATACCAATGTAATTGAGGAATCTTGAGATAATTGAGTTCTACCATGTAAAATGACATTTGAACTCAAAAACAGATGCATTGGATAATAAAGGAGTTATCATGGATCATAGAATGATGGTTCAAATCCATAGTAACAAAATTTTCAAATCTCTTCCATGAAAAATGACAATAAATTTCAGGCAAGTCGTAAAAAGCTTAACGAGGAAAAAGACAACATGAGATTTCACCAAAAGGTTGGTTGGAATATGAATTCTTATGTTCTCAATTTTTAGTTGCATTGAAATATTCTATCGAAGTGCTGCCAAACTGACGAACCTTCATTAATGAAAATAACGGACCATATCACTCACATTACAATAACAACTGGCCGTGGTTGCTACACATCTCCAACAAGCCAAACATCTAGTGGATAGGTGATCCCCATCATAATTGTAAACTAATATTACAATATATTAAGTTCAATGCCAAAATCAAGATAACATGCTCATACCATGGTGATTTAATGGCAACATTTCTATCCACTATCAAGAAATAATTGACAAGGAATGTCTAGACGACAACATGAAAGTGGTAGGACAATTCTTTATTGCCATTGAATGGTTGCCTCAAATGAGGGGGGTGTGAACTCATAGCAGATTGATATATAAAAATTTCACAAATATATTACAGTTTCCTAAATCAGGAGACTTCGAAGGGAAATAGGGAACAATAGGTGTGTGTCCAATCTATAGAACAAGTAGGTAAATGGAGCTCAATCCTTAGACTCCCCTTGTCAAATAGCAGGAGAAAATCAATCTCTAGCTAGACAATCTAACTAAGACAATGGGGTCTATATCAATGTTTCACAATCGACAAAATGAAAAGGAGGGAAAGGAGAAGTAGGCACATTTGTCACTCTTGGATAAAAAATATGAATTGCTGCAAAGAAAGATTGAGAAGCTCCAGGAAATAATGGAATTAGAAGTAGCAATCTTAGATATAATATTGAAAAGGTTGGAATCATACATCAGCCAAGGAACAATAGGATCCTATGCAAGCATGGAATTCAACAAGAATGAGGAAGAGGAGGAACAATAAGATGCAACTGATTAATCACATTTGGAGCAGAGTGAAGTAGCTACATTAGCAAATGATACATCTGAAGTCGGTCCATCAAGCTTAGGCTAGTCATAATGTTCTCTTTGGATTTATGTATTGCAAATATATTTTTTATCTTGGCATTTTTTCAAAGGTTTTTAGAAGATATTAGTGTAGTTTTATAGTTAATAAAAAGTGCAGGTGGAGGAAAGGATTTTTTTGGATATGTAAAAGTTATGAAGTAAATGAAATAGATGAACATGTAAAGGTTCTGGCCTTGTAATCCGACTACATTTTAATACAAACCCTTCCCTGTTTTGTTTAAAAAAGGGTTAAACAAAAGCTCGAATGACAAAAAAAAACAACTTGCTCAAATCAAGACTATGATAATTGAATAACCGGCAAGTTTCTTTATTTATAATTATGGACTGAAGCTACACTTAACCTCAACCATGAATATGCATCAGGTTTATTAATTTTTGAAAACACTAGGAGGTGACATAACATAGTTACACTCAATTGGCTCTTTTTAATATGTAAACTAATTAACTGTAAATACAAATTTAAAAATTGATTAAGCTAAGTAATGACATTATATATCGGGTCTAAGTGATGGAAAGGGTATATGTTCTCTGATACCCCATATCTCGATATTGAGATATTTGATATCAAGGCTTTCCTAAAATGGATGTTCGATGCTTAGGAATGCGAGATATCTGATATATAATTTTTATTAAATATTTACAACAAACCTTTAACATTAAAAATCTATTTTTTTACATGAAATACCATTTTATTAGTCTTCTTGCTAATCATGCCTTCTTTATTAAACTAATGGTAATTAGCTTTAATTCAATATATTAGATAACAAATGAACCTTTTGACATAACACTTTAACATGATAAGCCGATATCTGATATGGAATGGATGAAGAGACACAATCATGATGCAAATCAAAAGTGACATGGTAGTGCCACGTAGATGACACATTTTAACCCAAACAAGTTAAACCAACCACCAGTCATTAATCTGTATAAAACATGATATTTGAGTGACACATGTCATTAGACATGTTAGCATAGCCATGTATAAGATGACATGTTAGACTTCAGTCTGAGGTGGCTTGCTGAGTTGTCATATCGATGTATCAGGGTTTTGTGATGCTTTCCAGTTTTAAAGGGAGATACCGATACCCAATATGGAATGCCTCGAATATCGAGGTATCAAATGGCTTGGCCATATATCGAGCGATAGGAAAAACTTTGTCAATTTCTATTAACAAAATCTGTTATAGGTCATGGTCTTTTGACAAGAGAAGGGGATATCGAGATATTAGATATTGGTTTGAACTTTTAATCAAGAATTGCGGTACGATATGTGATATGGGACCCTTCGGGAAAGTGCTTGTTCTTTAGCTATAACCTCATATAGACATATCAACATGACTTATAAATATGATAATAGACTATTTTGATATTCGATATTATGTATAATTTTGGGGATCTGCCTTAAGGGGCTCAAAGAATAAATGAATAAAGAATGATTTTTTTTGGGATTTTTTATCCAAATATTGTATTTGAAGGATAATATATACATTAGGGGAGTATTTTATTAAAAGAAATATATATGGGTCCTCATTATTTTATACATATATACAATAATGAAGAGTTGTTTCTACACCACAATAGGTGGCCCCTTGGATATTTTGACACACTTATAAGTGAAAGGAACCCCTTGGCATAGAGCTTGTCAATACCATTTTCAATTTTTATTCATGTTCTTCCTTGGTTTTAGAGTAAACCAAGATTTCATCTACAAGGCCAACACAAGCTTGTCTAAATATGGACTAAGGACATTGTTCATCAAACACATAAATCTAGCTAGAGCATTTGTGAGTCCAAATGGTACCACCACAAATTCATATGTCCATATATGGTTATGAAAGTTGTCATGTGGATGTCTTCATATTTTATCCACACTTTATGGTACCTAGGTCTGAAGTCTATTTTCAAAAATACTGAAGCTCCCCTTAGCTGATCAAACAAGTCATCAGTTCTATGCAAAGGATACTTGTTCTTTATCATGCCTTTATTTAACTACCTATAGTCAATGTAAAATCTTAGTATGTCATCCTTTTTCTTCACGAACAGTACTGGGGCTCCCTAGAGCGATACACTAGGTCTCATATTCCATTTGTCCAACATTTCCCTTAAATGTACTACACTAGCTTTGGCATGCTAAAGTGCTATAGATGTTTTGACATTAGTGATGATCTTGACAATAATTTAGTGGAGAATTCAGTTTCCCTTCTTGGTGATAGTGTTGGTATTTCCTCTAGAAATACATCACTGAACTATGTTAATATAATCTTCTCTTCCATTTTGTCTTCATAAACTTTTTATTTGCTAGTCACTTGGACAATGTATAATTCACTTCCTTTCCGATTGCATAGCTTCATTTGCAGCATTGATATTTGAATAATGATCATTGGATTTATTCTTCCCTACAATGTCACTCTTTCTCCTCCATCGGTGAAACATTTTGATGACTTGTTGTAGCAGTCGATTTTAGTGTCATGAATCACAATCCAGTCCATGCCAACTAGCACACCTTATGAACCTAATGGCAACAAGTTAAAATATGCAGACGTGAGTATGTTGTCTATCACTACTAGGCATGATTTCACCATATCGATAACTCATATTTTGGTTCCCATTGCTAACTAAACCAACCATGATTTGTCATTTTCTTTCTTTCATAATGCGCACTTTTCTGCAACCTTTAGACTGACATAACTGTACTTAGAACTTGGGTCAATAAAAATTGAAGTAGGTTGGTTATCAATTGTACCTTCCATCTTGATCACTAACGCTTGGTGATTGGTTGGTCTGTTATAAAATGCGGCATATATTGGTGGCATGTTCTGAGCCACATCATTTAATGTATTTTATTCTCACACATTATACAACTTTGGGCCATTCTGTTATCACCGAGGAAAATCTTTCTGCATGTGTTTTTCCCCACATGTCCAACATTGTACACGTCCTCTTCTGAACCCCTCGACTTCTTCTTTTGTAGGCTTAGAGAACCAATATCTACTAGCAGTAGTAGATTTATGTTTAAGCTCGCCCTTGGTAGGAGTGGTAAACTTCACATTCTTTCCTCCTAGTTGATGTCCTAAAAACTTCTACCCTTTTTCCCTAAAGTTGGGTATATATCTTTCTTTCTAATCAACTCATAACTCAATTTTATGCTTGGATTATTCATAGTAGTACCTCATTTTCTAGATGGTGTCCTCCATTATTTTTGGCTCATCAAACTCTATTCTATCCCTTAAAGTTTGTGGAAACCCATTGAGGTACCTTTGAATCTTTACTTTCTCATCCTTGATGTAAGGTACATACCTAAAAAACTCCAATAATTTATTTGTGTACTCATCAAAGGTAAGTTTCCCCAGTTTGTGCTCATGAAACTCTTTTACCTTGCTATCATAGTACCTTTTAGATCAGTACTTATCTCAGAGATATCTCTCATATATTCTCCATGACATCTCTTTCTCTATAATGTCCTTAAAATTCCTCAGATATACCCACTAGATATTAGCTTTTCCTTTCATGCTAAAAACTCATACTCTTTCCTTCATATTCTCAGAGTAATCATGCACTTTGAAATACTTATTCATTCCTAATAGCCATGCTTCTTCCTCTTCGACCTTCTTGACCTCTCCATCAAAGGTAGGAGGGTTTTTCTTATTAAATTCTTTTGTCATAAAACCTTTCTAATTCCTCCTATGTTGGTTATGTATCCAATTTGTAAAATTAGATAATTGCTTATGACTGCCTATTTTCCTTTATGGAGTAGTAAGGGAGTTCCTCCTCTCATTGTACCCTCTCTTCCCTTTATGTGCCTCTTTTTAGATTTCATACCTTCTTCTCCATTGGTCTCCAATTCATGCTTCCTAAGTCTATATAGGCTCTACTCGGATTTATGTTTTCTTAGGTAGTTGGAACCTAGATCATGCTGCTTCTACCTTTGTATATCTGATAAGCTCTACAATATTACTGCATTTACTTCTTCTTGTTTCTCCTAAGAATTGAGAATCCTTTTATTGTCAACCTTGCAACTTCTCAATTCAAACCTCAAAATTATAAGGGTGTCCATCCAATCAAGTGAGTCTTACTTTCTCCTTTTCCCAGTTGTCTCTTCTTCCTAACAATGACAGAACTTATCAGTGCTATACGACACAATTAAAATTCTCATTCCTTGATTCGCTACTATCCCTCAGTGTCTTCTTATGTGTTGTTACACACACATAACTGTTAGTAAATTCAAAACACAACTAAACAAATTTACCCATCACCTTTGCATATATTCAATAAGCATTTTGATGTGTGATTAGTTGAAACATCAAATCACAAGTTAGTATGCCAGTTAGAAAATAAGATAACATATTAGAATATACCCTACCAACCTTTTTATCATTTAATAGTTCTGACATCAACACATAAATGTATAAAACACACAATGGTCAATTAAAATTCTACAAGAAGACACATATGCACAAAGCAACCAATTATCCTTTTAAATACAATACTATATAATCTTAAATAGAGCTTCTAACAATATCCTCTTAGGCCCATTCAGTTTGAGTGCTAAACTTGGGTGATCTAATGTAATACCATTATGTATCAAGGCTCAAACGTTTATCTCTAAAGGCCAATCTAGAACCTTAGCTCTGACACCACTCTTTAATGCTCCCTCCCATCCCCTTCGTACTGTCTTGGGTTGTGGGAGGTGTTTCTTTTTAATAACCCAACCACCATGGTTTACTCTAAACATGGGGTTACAAAATCGTCCTTCTCCAAAGTTTGCAGAAGCAATTTATTTTATCACCATCATGATCATCTCATTGAGAGAATTCCAATGATATAAACTTTATCTCACTTTGACTCTTAGATTGAAAGATATGCTTGTTCAAATTTTGAGCAATCACATGGTGCCATATCAAAAACACACCTTCACATAGTGTCCACATGGACTTCAGGGCCATAGCTCCCACCAAAACTAACCCCACGATGCATTCTATTATTTTCCTTTATATCTGGTTTCAATGGAAATCCATGACACACCACGCAAGTCATAGTTCTTTATTTCTCAGACCCTCATATTCTCCAGATTCTGGATATTCTCCTTCCATGAGGCATACCGTGGAGCTCATGAGGCATCCATGCAGTTTCTCCTACCATCATGAAATTCTCCACCTCATCTCTATTCTTGGGTCCCTTAGTTCCCATTACCTTCGTACTTTACCATGTTTACATGATATATCCATTCCATAAAAAATATGGTGGGTACACAAGTGCACACCCTACACACGTTGATCCTTTGGATCACATATAGCTCTTCCAACAATTTCAATTTTCAACATCGTGGATATTATACCACACAGTATCACTTGGACCGCCCAGATCCCATATTCTCTCTCAAATGAATTAAATTCGGGCTCTGCCCAAGAGAGGCCCTCACTAGATATTGCCACTTAAATAAATAAACTTCGAAACACCTATACTATTTAGAATCTGGTGCACTTCAAAAAACTCATAAGTGCTAGCTTGTCGAATGCCCAAATTTTTGGATACATCTGTTAGTCCCAAATACATATGCCACTTTTTACATATCTGAATGTAATAAATGAGAAAGTCCTAAAATGGTATTTGGCCCAGATATCTGGTTCGCCCAAAAATCCATTCAATCCTAGATACAAGTATTGACTTTTTCTCACACTTAAACTTAGAAAATTATAAGAAACTTCAAGAGTTTTGTCCAAAATCTCCTTAAAGAAGGGAATTTCCCAAAATGCTAACTTTATAGGGATGAAACCCCATGTTCAAGAACTAAAATTTCTACCATTATACTTAGCCACATGACATTCGATGAATCCATCAATTTTCGTAATATCAAATATTGCAACAAGCTACGTTATAACTCATCTCTCTATAATTTCAAACACTAAAACCAACATCATGCACAACTGTAGAATTGATTTCATTGACCTCAAAATTGTACTATTAGTTCTAATTGATTCAACATGCATTACACATCACTTTCCATATTCCTTTGATAAGGAAGACAATCAAAAATCTTCAAAAAACATAGATCTATGACATTCACATCATATTTGACCATAGAAAGTCACACACCATAGTAGATTGGCTAAGCACCTTAATAAATCATTAATACGTAACCATGGAAATAACTCTATAGCTCATGAGAACATAAAAAAAGGGACATACCAATCCCTCGTAACCATGAGAACACATGTGTAAAACATTCATCATCAATAATCAAGAATATCACATTATTCCATTAGCAGTAGTGATGCAAACACTATCATAACACATACTAGGCATTATTAATCATTCATTGTGCAAGAAATATAAAAATAAATACACTTATCTCTATAAATAGAATGACTACAAACTGTGTGAGGAACTTCAAATCTCCACCCAACCATATGCTAGCTACAAGGCTATGTTTCTTGCAGCTGACCACCCTCGAGCTAAATTCAAAGTCTAACAAGTTAAGTTCTAAAGGGAGTTTCACACCAGTAACAAGTCAATCGAACGAGAGAGGAAGTGCACTAACTAGGTTGTTTATCAATTGCCTCCTACAATAAGAACCACAATGCCTCTTCTACCTTTCTGAAATAGATCACAAGGATTTACCTAGGATCAATGAAGTTCTACCTAGTCCAGGAGTATGATCTCACTCTAAAGGTGGTTTATTAGCTTGATTTTCAAGGTAAGCACTACAGGAATCCAAAACACACTATCTAGGTGGTTTATCAATTGCCTCTAGCAGTAAACACCACAATGTCTCCACCTGATAAGTGGTTTATCAACCTTCCAACAAAAACCCTAGTGGTTTATTTTCCCATTCATCAAACTATAAGTAGTTTAACAACCCTAGGGAAAGAACTTATAGGTTTATTATCTAAGGCAACTAGCACTAGTGAGCCACTTTCTCTATTGAGCCTTCACTTGCCCATCACAAATCTAATAAGAACACTGGTCATAAACCAAAAAATTCACAAGGATCATTGTCCCATCTTATCTTCTCTTCTTGCTCCTCCACAAGCTCCTGCATTTGTTGCACTAGCTCTCACACCCACATACCCTACTCATACCTTTGTTATCTTATTATGTCAATCTCTTTTTCTTCTGACTCTTTTCCCTTCTCTATTTCATGTTGAATTCATTAACATGTCCCATGAGAACAAGGATAGTATGGGGTTCATCCTTCTCCTATGAAACCCATACTCAAACTCCCTCTCTGCTACGCAGACCATTTGATTCCATTAGGGAATATGTAGATTGAATAAATGAAGTGGCTTGGGTAAATCACATCCCAAGCAACTTCTCCTCCTCAATATTTGAATCCATGTCTACTCCCCTAGCTCAGTCATAATTTTTATTTCCACATTATTTACATGAATCACAATTCATAGTGACATTTACAAGAGGGGTAGCAAAAAGGGTTGTTACACCTCCTTCATGGATCATCCTTAGACTCTTCCATTATCCATTAAAAATTAATATCCAATTTGAATTCGCTTGGTATGCAGTAATATTATGTGAAGCCAAGGATACTTATACTTTTAAGTGGTAATATAATCTCATGAATTCATGAGGCAAGAGCTTCTGGAAATTGGGGACTATTATTGAGAATTTGAAGAGGGAATGTTATGGTTTTCATGGAAATATCATGGTTGGAATGTCCACAACAAATGAAGAAACTACCATGAAACTTTGCAACTTGGTTAGTGATACTCATTGAGTGTTTGAGTCAATGTTTCTCCTCTAGGTAATTCAAAGTAGGAAGCCAACAATCATAAACTTTTTTTCCCTCACTAAAAGGAAAGAATACCCCCAAGGGATTGTGGAGTAGGAAAAGGGATTATCTTCCTTCTATTATTAGGGAGAAGAGAGTACCATGGTGGGATAATGGTTGGATGAGGATCTAGAGTGCTAAAAAAATGAGCAAGTTGTCTTGTCATCAGGGTTGGGATGAGTGAAATCAAATCCCTATAAGGTCTTCCTTCAACTTGGTTGTATCATAGTCTAACTTAGGGGTGGGATACATAATTGTTTCCTATGGATAGGTGATGAATCACTCCCTAAAATATATTTTGGTGGACTTCACTTCATTCATGAATAAGTATTCAGGTTTTCCACTTTGAGGAATGCTTTATATATGTATATGTTGAATAACGAATTCAAAATATGCGTGTTATTTCTGTTGCTATTTGTATGTGCATATGATTTTGAAATTATATCATTATTAGAGGTATAATTTTGATTCTTCACGGTATGGGTCAATAAAGTCACGAGACAATGAGTATAAATATTTACATTTATGTTCTAGTTAATTACTGATAAAAGAAATAATGTTGAGAATCATTGATATCATTTGGGGATTCCATTCCCATGTCTAACAAGAGGTTGGCCAAACCTAAATATGATCCTCTCACCATTGTAATAGCATGGAGGAAATTTTATGCAATATGGAATAATGGAAATGGTTAGTGACATAGTTTTAGACTTGTATGTTTATAAACGTAAACCAAAAATAGGGACTAGGACCAATGGTTGGGGTTGTTTAGGTCACATCATAGAGAGGTTATATAGATTTGTAATACTAGTCCACAATATGATCAATTCTTTCCATAGCCTCATTGGTGAACTTGGGAGGAAACAATTAAAGAATATCTGATGCAAGGGAATCATCAAGTTATTACAAATATCATAAAAATGATCTCTAGCCTTGACATCCCATAACTTGGAACAACATATGTGAATTAGTTCTAGATTCGAGGGCCAATGCCATTTTATTAAGGGGAATGGTGTCATTACACAAATAACATCTATAAGATATGTTGGCATGAATATTTAAGGGACAAACTCAAGAGGTGCATTAACCACTTTGTCAATTTGTCTCCTTATATTATTGGTTAAGATAACAAGCCAATTAAAGATTCTTCCTTCCAAAACTTGGTGAATCAGAGAAATCCAATCTATTTTAAAATGGTTAAGATTCTATTCTCCAAATAATCTAGAAAGCACAATACCAATCATGTCCAGGGGAGATTTAACTTTTTGAATGGGATACAAATTATCATCCAGCATGCGACGATTATCCTCATCCCAATACCAATATTTAATCAGTTATGGCATTGCAACTTCATAAGAAATAACTTATGTAGCGACGAATTCGTTAAGAAGAAGTTGATCAAAATTAACTTTATTTTTAGGTACCTTGTATATAATTTCAAGTTCCTCCAATATGAATGGTCCAATGAGATGCCTATTTACATCTACAATGGTTCTAGACTTGAGGTGAACATGACTAATGGCCCAAAGTACCAAGATTGTGTAGGGAATGATGGCAGGCCTTACAACAATCCTATGTAAACCTAAATGATAAATTTCAACATTACCATCTACATCTTATTGAGATTCATCTAAAATGTCTCCAGCCTTAAGGAAATCATAGATTTCATCCCATGTTTTACTGTGACAACCAAGCTTATCGGAAGTATCTAAGAATAAACCAAAATTAGGATTGTTTTCTTATTCATCTTCATAATATTCAACCTTTTGTTGCTTTTCTTGTTTACTTCTTTTGTAGTTTTTTTTGGGGCCAAGTTAAATAATCTTCAAAATAATGTGGTAGGGAAAATAAACATAAGTTTTAATTGCTTAAACTGAAATGCTTAGGATTTAAATTCAAAATAAATAAAGCTTAACTCAATGTAGGTGGAAAAAAACAAATTATATAGCTCTTGCTAATGTGTTAAACAAAAGCTAGGGTAAGCAGGAGTGGGAGGTGTTATCTATTGCCCTGACGAACAAATAGAGTCTCAATATGCATGGGGCTTGGGTATAAACACCAATAACCAAGCAAAATACTTGGCCCTACGGCAGGGGCTTGAAACAATTATTGCAACAATGATTCATCCACTGATGGTCTTTGAGGATTCCATGGTAGTTATTCAATAAGTGATTAAACTCAAAGAAAATTTCAGTTATCACAACCCCTGAATATTGCAAAAGATAACAATGCAACTGAGGAATTTCAAGATAATTGAGTTCTACCTTGTAAAACAATGTTTGAAATCAACAATAGATGAATTGGCTAATAAAGGAGCTATCATGGATAAAGGAATGATGGTCCAAGACCATAGTAACAAAAATTTCAAGCCTTTAGCATGAAAAAGGACAACAAATTTAAGGTAAGCCATAAAAAGCTCAATGAAGAAAAAGACAACATGAGATTTTTCCGTAGTGTTGGTTGGCATATGAATTATTATGCTCTCATTTTTCGGTGGCTTTGAAATACTCTATTGAAGAGATACCAGACCAATGACCCTTCATTAATGACAATAGTGGATCGTATCACTCACATCACAATAACAATTGGCCATGATTTCTACACATTTACAACAAGCCAAAAGTTTGGTGGATAGGAAATCCCCATTGTAATCATGAATGAAGCTTTTAGGATATTAAGTTCAATGAGAAACTTGGGATAACATGCTCATACCATGATGATTTAATGGTGATAATTCTATGCACTATTAAGGCAGTAATTGATGGGGAATGTCTAGACAACAATGTGAATGTGGTTGGACAATTCTTTATTTCCATTAAATGGTTGCCTCAAATGAGGGGAGGATGATCTCATGGAAGATAGATATATAAAAAGTTCATGACTATATTGCAATTTCACAAATGAGGAGACTTCCAAGGGAAGCAGGGAACAATAGGTATGATTCTAACCTATAGAAGGGGTAGGCAAATGGAGCTTGATCCTTAGACTCCCATTGTCAAATAGTAGGAGAAAATGAATCGCCAACTGGACCATATAACTAAGACAATGGAGTATATCTTTACCTTGTCCAATCAACAAAGTGAAATGGAGGCAAAGGAGAAGTAGGCACATCTATCACTATTGAATAAGAAATATGAATTTTTGCAAAGAAATATTGAGAAGCTCCAGGCAATAATGGAATTAGAAGTAGAAATATTAGATATAATATTGAAAAGGTTGGAATTAGATGTCATCCGAGGAACAATAGGATCTTGTGTAGGTATGGAATTCAACAAGAATGAGGCAGAAGAGGAACAAAAAGACACAACTGATCAATCAGATTTGGAGCAGAGTAAGGCAACTACATCATAAAATGATACACTTGAAGCCAGTCCAACAAGCTTAGGCTAGTCATAATGTTCTCTTTGGATTTATATATTGCAAATATATTTTGCATCTAGGTGTTTTTTGGAAGGCTTTTAGAAGATATCAATATATTTTTATAGTCAATAGGAAGTAGAGGTGGAGGAACAAACTTTTTTTGGATATGTAAAAATTATGAAGTAGATGAAACAAATGAACATGTAAAGGTTATGGCATTGTAATTGGGCTAAATTTTAATACAAACCCTTGTTTTGTTAAAAAAAAGGGTAAAAGAAATACTCAGATGATGAAAACAAACAACTTGCTCAAATCAATACTATAACAGTTAAATATAAGACAAGTTTCTTAATTTCTAATTATGGAATGGAGCTACACTTAACCTCAATATCAAATATGCATCAGGTTTATTATTTTTTGAAAACATTGGGAGGCGTCAAAACATAGTTTACACGAAAGGGGAGCTTATTAATATGCAATCTAATTAACCCTAAATACCAGTTTAAAAATTGATTAATCTAATTAATGACATCAGATGTCAGGTCTAAGTGTTGGAAATGGTATATGTTTTATGATACCTCTATATCCCGATATCTCGATATTGGATATCGGGGTTTTCCTAAAATGGATGTTTGATTCTTAAGAATGGCCGATATCTGATATATCCTTTTTGTCAAGTATTTAGAAAAAAACCTTTAACATTAAAAAGCTATCATTTTGCATGGAAGACCATTTTATTAATCTTCTTGTTAATCATGTCTTATTGCTTAAACTAATGGTGGTTAGCTTTAATTCAATATATCGGATATCAAATGAAAATTTTGACATAACACTTTAACATGATAAGCTGATATATGATATGGACTGAATGAAGTGACAAAATCATGATGCAATTAAAAGTGACATGGTAATGCCACCTATATGACACATTTTAACCAAAATAAGTTAAACCAACCAACAAAAGGGGTGAAATTTGAGAGAAAAATGTCACTAGACATGTTAGCATAGACAAGTGTAAGATGACATGTTAGAATTGGGTTTGAGGTGGCTTGCTGAGTTGTCATATTGATGTATCAGAGTTTTGTGAAGTTTTCCAGTTTTAAAGGGAAATACTAATACCCAATATGGTCTGCCTTTGATATCGAGGTATCAAATATATTGAACATATATGGAATGGATCTGCAATATACAATATTGGGTGATAGGAAAAACATTATGAATTTCTATTAATAGAATTTGTTACAAGTCATGGTCATTTGATAATAGAAGGGGATATCGAGATATTAGATATTGGTTGAAAAAAAATGAAATTTACCTCAATGTAGGCGAAAAAAACAAATTCTATAGCTATTTCTAATGGGTTAAACAAAAGCTAGGGTAGGCAGGATCGGGAGGGGTTATCTACCACCCCGATGAACAAATAGAGTCTCAATATGCATGGGGCTTGGGTATCCTTGCCAATAACCAAGCAAAATACTTGGCCCTATGGCAGGGGCTTGAACCAACTATTGCAAGAATGATTCATCAACTGATGGTCTTTGGGGATTCCAAGTTAGTAATTCAATAGGGATTAAACTCAAAGAAAATTACAGCCATCATAAGCCCTCAATATTGCGAGGGATAACATTGCAATTGAGGAATTTCAAGATAATTGAGTTCTTCAATGTAAAAGGACATTTGAAGTTAACAACTAACGCATATTCTAATAAAGGAGATATCATGGATCAAGGAATGATGATTCAAGGCCATAGTAATAAAATTTCCAAATCTATACCATGAAAAAGGACAACAAATTTCAGGCAAGCCGTAAAAAGCTCAATGAAGAAAAAGGTTGGTTGGCATATGAATTCTTATGCTTTCGTCTTTTGTGGAATTGAAATACTCTATAGAATAGCTACCATACTGATAACCCTTCATTAATGAAAATAGTGGACTGTATAACTCACACACAATAACAAGTGGTCGTGGTTGCTACACATCTTGAAGAAGCCAAATTTCTGGTGGACAGGCGATCCCCCTTGTAATTGTGAGTGGAGCTTGTAGGATATTAAGTTTAATGAAAAACTTGGGATAGCATGCTCATACCATGGTGATTTAATGGAAATAATTGTATGCACTATCAGGGAAGTTATTGACAATGAATGTTTGGATGAAAACATTAATGTGAACTCATGGTAGATTGATATATAAAAATTTCATGGCTATATTACAATTGCACAAATCAAGAAACTTCGAAGGGAAGCAAGAAACAATAGGTGTGATTCCAATCTATAGAAAAGTTGGGAAAATGGAGTTCGATCCTCAAACTCGCCTTTTCAAAGAACATGAGAAATGAATCACTAGTTGGAATATCTAACTAAGACAATGGAGTATACCTTAATCTTGCTCAATAAACAAAGTGAAATGGAGGCAAAGGAGAAGTAGGCACATCTGTCACTCTTGGATAAAAAATATGAAATTGTTGCAAAGAAAGATTGAGAATCTCCATGAAATAATGGAATTAGAAGTAGCAATGTTAGATATAATATTAAAAAGGTTGGAATCAGACATCACCCAAGGAACAATAGAATTTTGTGCATGCATGGAATTAAAAAAGAATGAGGCAGAGGAGGAACAACAAGACACAACTGATCAAGAACATTTGGAGAAGAGTGAAGTAGTTACATTATCAAAGGATACATCTAAAGTCAGTCCATCAAGCTTAGGCTAGACATAATGTTCTCTCTAGATTTATGTGTTGCAAATATATTTTGTATCCAGGTGTTTTTTGGAAGGTTTTAAGAATATATCGATATAGTTTTATAGTTAATAGGACGTAGAGGTGGAGGAAAGGATTTTTTTGGATATGTAAAAATTATGAAGCAGATGAAACAAATGAAAATGCAAAGGTTATGACCTTGTAACCAAACTAAATTTTAATACATTTGGAGCAGAGTGAAGTAGTTACATTAGAAAAATATACATCTGAAGTTGGTCCATCAAGCTTAGGCTAGTCATAATGTTCTCTCTAGATTTACAGATCGCAAATATATTTTGTATCTAGGTGTTTTTTGGAAGGTTTTTAGAAGATACCAGTATAGTTTTATAGATGATAGGAAGTAGAGGTGGAGGAAAGGCTTTTTTTTTGGATATGTAGAAATTATGAAGCAGATGAAACAAGTTAACATGAAAAGGTTCTGGCCTTATAACCAAACTAAATTTTAATACAAACCCTTACCCATTTCATTTAAAAAAAGGGTTAAACAAAAGTTCGAATGATAAAAATAAACAACTTACTCAAATCAATACTATGATAATTGAATAGCTGACAACTTTATTAATCTTTAATTATGGACTGGAGCAACACTTAACCTTAGCAATGAATATGCATCAGGTTTATTAGTTTTTGAAAACACTATGAGGCATCATGACATAGTTTACACGCAAGTGGAGCTTAACAATATGTGAATTGATTAACCCTAAAAACCATTTTAAAAATTGATTAAGCTAATTAATGACATCAGATATCAAGCCTGAGTGCTGGAAAGGGTATATGTTTTCTCATACCCCTATATCCCAATACTAAGATATTGGACATGAGGGTTTTCCTAAAATGGATGTTCGATGCTTAGGAATGGGCAATATCTGATATATCCTTTTTATTTAAGCATTTACAAAAAACCTTTAACATTAAAAGCTATAATTTTACATGAAATGCCATTTTATTAACCTTCTTTCTAATCATGTCTTATTGCTTAAACTAATTATCACTAGATTTAATTCAATATATCAAGTATCAAATGAACCTTTTGACATAACACTTTAATATTATAAGCCAATATCTGATATGGAATGTATGAAGTGACACAATCATGATGCAATCAAAAGTGACATGGTAGTGCCACCTAGATGACATTTTAACCGAAATAAGTTAAAAAAACCATCAAAAGGGGTGAAATTTGAGTGACATGTGTAAGATGACATGTTAGAATTGGGTCTGAGGTGGCTTGTTGAGTTGTCATATTGATGTATCATGATTTTGTGAAGTTTTCTAGTTTTAAAGGGAAATTCCGATATCCAATATGGAATGCCTTTGATATTGAGGTATCTGATGGCTTGAACATATATGGAGTAGATCTCCAATATCAAATAT
>APFE030894904.1:2052-41292 GCA_000404065.3 Pinus taeda
TGTCTATGGATTGCAGGTTGTTGTTTATGGATGATTGATCAAGTTGGAAAAAATAGATGGACTTCTATTTTTAGACCACAGCGGAGTGACACCACAGCGGAGTGACTGCTCAGTCAAATATATAACAGTCAAATATTATTAGCTCATAATAATATTTAGACTATAAACTTTGTCTTATTCTCTTGGAGCACTTCAGGATGAGCTACGGATGTGGTACATGCAGATCCCAGAAGGAAATACGTGGTTACCTATGGATGACTAATATTTGCATGCAGGACTTCAGTTAGAACTCAAGTGAGTTGAGTTTAGTGGACTGGAGGTGCAGTTGATGGAGTTGTGTTCAGTTTAGCTTTGTTAAACTGGTTGTATTTAGTCTAACTGGAAAATAGACTAGAGATGAGTTGGGTGAATTTGTTATTAATTAATTCACAAGTTATTAACTCATAATACAACTAATGAATACATCAGTTAACTCAGTTGCATGTCAGTGCATGTTCAGTTCAACAGGACAGGTGTTAGAGAATCAGATTGCTATCAGTTGTGACTATAGTTGTGCACCAGATCTTGCACAAATCAGGGGATTGAGTATGCCAATGAGTTTTCCCACATTGTAGCTTGTGTTCACGTGATTTAGCCAAGGAAAGACGTGGTTGCCTTGAAATTATCACCGGTTCTTGTGCAGGTATTGAGCAAGCGGAGGCAGGCAAGCAGCGGAAGAGATTTGAGCCAGTGATTGATTCAGATCTGAGCTGTATTGTGTGTAACAGAGGTGGAGATACTTGTGAGAAGTATTATGCTGTGTAATGTAACATGACTCAATCATTAATATACAGATAGTTGGGGTTTTTAGCGAGATGCTTTCCCCGGGATACATACTGTGTTAATGTGTGAATGCTCTTGATGTTTTATTGTTATTGATGCTGCTATATTGATGATCAACGTAGAGGAGCTTGTGTATTGTGTATGTTTTCCGCAATAGTACATGATCAGGATAATCTCTGTTGAATATGTGTTAAATTATTCAAAATTTCTACACCTTTTGCATATTCTTCTATTTTTAAAATATTTTGTTCTATTTAATGAATGAAAAGGGAGATGAGAAACATTCATTCATTCTTTTCAAAGGAAAGTGTTTTGGGACAAAGGATTCTCTAGTAGTAATCATTGATTGAGGACTCGCGGGTGGCCAGTTGTAGAAAGACTATGTGCATCTGAGACTAAGTTGGGTGGAGAGTTTCCCCCAAACATTTTTTGCAGTCAACAAGATTCAAGTAGCACCAAATATCCATAATTGGTAGTAAGACACATTTTTTGTTTGCAAGTATTTACTGCTCATGGTTTTCGAAAATTCTATGCTAAAATAAGTTGAATAATTGTGTTGATTTTAATAACACTATTTGATGTAATTAGTTTGCATATTTAATTTTGGGTCATTAAAATCTCTATCCTCAACTATATATACACTTAAAAAATTATTGAACATGGTATGTCAATCGGGTCATTGACAATATATGCCACTAGTTTGTAAAATTTTTATATAAGGGGGAATTGGCTCACTTATCTTTGTATATATATTCATTGTCATAAATATAACTTTTTGCAATTCATAATTTGTTTCAAATTTATAATTAATCATTACTTTCTTCAAATCAAGTATCTATATGCATTTATTTTTCATTTTAAATATAATGCTATAGTTTTTCTGTCATAAAACTTACAAAGAAATTAAATGCTAAAAGTAGGAAGGAAACGAGATGAATTTTAAAATTAAAAATTCATAAATATTTACATAAACTCCTTCAATAATTGTACATTTATAACTATGAACCAATTCTTGTTAACTATAAACAACTACCTTAAACAAGATTTATATTAGACACCATTATAACATATCATAATGATCAAAATAGAAAACACTCTTGTTTACTCTAGTGGAGTTGTCCCCTATATGGAATTATGTGGTGGCCTTATGAATAGACTCTTTGGTATACTAAGTAAATAGCCCCATTGATATATTTGTCATCCTCGAATCATATTAAAATCACTTATCATATTAGCTGAGTTACTTGGAAACCTAATGGGATCTACTTTAATGTTTTTAAACATTAGTACACCATTATTTATTAAAAAAATCTAAAAATCTTTAAAGATTAAGATTATTCTTGTTTCCTAGTGACTTGAACTACCCATAATTGTTTCTTAGTTCCACTATATCATAATCCATAATTTATTCATGCTTTCAAATATTAGAAAACTCTTTTGGCTACTAGCTAAAATTATACAATTGTGCTTCAGGAGTTTTCATACCGACATTAGGCCGAGTGTATAGTGTCACATACACTATAGAATGGACTACATATTTTATATATATATTTAGGTTAAATGCAACTTTATTATAAGTTTCTTTTGCGTAAAAAATATATTTGGTGCTTTATGATAAAATGTGGTTTACGGATTTTGTGTCTTCAAATTAATTTTAATTTGAAAAGAAAAAATCATATCAATGTAAAAAGTATATATCAAATTAAGTTAATTCAATAAAAAATTATCAATGCAAGAAAAAATCATATCAATGTAAAAAGTATATATCAAATTAAGTTAATTCAATAAAAAATTATCAATGCAAGAGTGTCTAGACATTCTTAGAAAGGAAGGAATAAAAAAAATTGAAATAGTAAGAAGACAAATAACAAAATCAACACCTTGTAATTCTTGAATATCCTAGTTGTTCTCCTTTATTTTATTTTGATTTTTTAATTTCTCATCTCCATCCATTCAAAAGTTTTATCACCAACATTCAACCATTTCCATTTCCATTTTATTTTAGAGAAAGAAAGAATTTTTGAGTAATGCCCATAGGCATGTGAGAAATAAATGAGATATGGTGAGCTGCCAACAAGTACAAAGAACTAGTGGGATATAAAGGCAGGGTAATAATAGTGAACAAGGAGGAAATCAATCAAAAGTTCAAGAAGAGAAAGAGAAAATCTTAGACCCGCCTACATACTAGGAAAACTAGTGATATGATAGTATAATATCTATATATCATAATAAACCATTTTTCCTATCCAAAGAAGGAATAATTGAATCACCCTAATGTAGTGGTATCCATATGAAAAATTAAAGGTGAAAATAAGAATGAAGAAGTATCCTTCTAGGTAGAATTTTTTTATCTATATAAGGATTTTTTAAAACTCTCATATCCTCAAATAATTCATATCATTAGAAGGGAGGTATTGTAACTTTATATCTAGAGAACCCTAATACAATAGTAGGAGGCCTAGAATAATGGGCAACCCGTTAGAAAATTAATCCTCCCTGACCAATTGAGGCTTTTGTTAATTGGGATTTTAGTTGTATATGTCGTGTGACTTACCCAATTTAGACTCATTAGCATAGATAATTTGCAAACATGGGATGAAGAAAAAGAGAGTTAGTGGACCATCAAGCAAAGTCAAAATTTTGATGAACAATTGGAGCATTGGCTTATCACACTCAAGGTTTTTATATGTACATGCCCTACATTTGAAAATTTATTGTTAGATTTTTCTTATAGCCATACAAATGCCTCATAGAGTCACTACCTACAATTAGATTGATATAGTAGGAGAATTCGGTGGGGCAATAAAATAGTTATTTAAAAACACATTGCATTTGACAAGGCCTTTATAGATTCCAAACTAGTTGTATTTTTAATAATAACACAGTTATATGTTTTAGATGTAAAATGGAATCAAAGATTATATACATACATGTGAATCATGATATTATAAATATGCTTGGGAAAGTTGAGCCTCCAACAAGAGATAGCCTCAAAATGATGGAATGTAATGTTTCCATTGTTATCAAACGCAAAAAGATGAAATGTGGAGGTTGTAATGTTTTCCGTTATTCTACTACATGAGTTCAAAGTCGCATGAAAATTAAATGTTGATTACTAAGACTTGTAAATGAAACTAGCAACGCCAAACCCATAAAAATTGATTAATCAATCTAT
Source organism: Pinus taeda (assembly GCA_000404065.3). NCBI lineage: Eukaryota > Viridiplantae > Streptophyta > Pinopsida > Pinales > Pinaceae > Pinus > Pinus taeda. The sequence goes on from APFE030894904.1 coordinate 6,050, forward strand.
ATTAATGAATAGCCTAATGTTGTTTGAGTTTTCCTCATCATAGGGTCAACATAATTGATTGAATAATTATAAATTGATATTGGATTTTTTGGACGATTACCTTATGCATATTATATTACAATTGTACCCCTTTCATTATCATTAATTGATATTTCTATTAGAAATCATACTTGTACTCTTCATTCATTTAAATGCATTGGCTATAATATATTGATTTATGATATTAGCTCATGTTATATTAATATAATTATTTCAATCCACAAACTGCAATGATATTTCGTTAATATAGCTATTTCACTTCACCAAATGTGTTTTCAAGGAAATTAAGGGAGTTGGAGACAAATAGAACATGTGCTTCAACATTACAGTACTAATGACATTTTTGAAAACAATTAATCTATTGAAAATACATTTAATGAATTTGAAGGAACATCACAAATAATGGTTATATAAAAAATGTAAACGTTAAATATGTTTAAAATGCACTATGCGCTACATTTTTCCCATCAAATTCCAACCTTGAGCGTGCACCTCTCAACCATCTAGATGCCATGGTGCCCCATGGCCTAGTCACTTGGGACACCTTTGGTCTTATGTTAGCATTGCAACTCTGAGGGGAGAACTTCCAAGGTGATGTGCCCTATGTGGGACTTTTGTTTTACTTCCTAAGCTTCTAATTGGTTGTTACTTCACCCCTGGACCAGCTAATCTTGTTGTCGTCTCCCATTCTCCTTATTTTATCGTTGATGGTTTTAAATGGGATCCTCTAGTGTTGTTTTGAGGAATAATTGGGAGAGTCCCTTCTTTTAACAAGGTCTATCAATCATGTAATTAGTATTTTGGGAAAATTGTCGAATGTGGACCCCTCCTTATTGTTAACCCATGGGAGGGCATAGGCCCCCACATTTTCTTCGATGAGATGATAGGGATGCATGGTACCTAATTTGTCCATAAACGTTACCACTATTTAACCTCAATATTCCTGCATCTACTTTTCCAAGAGCTTCATCGTGTTTAGCCAAATGCCCAACTAGTGCTAACATTGGATTTCACTAATTTGGGTCCTATGAAACCTTTGACCCCTTTTGGTCTACCTAACTTTGACTAGCAATAATGTTTTATCCATGGGACCTTCTTTAGACTTCAACATACCATTGAAATTTTTTTTTTTAGCATGATCCTACTATGTCATTTCCAGAAGCATCTGAACTGATCTCATAAAGTAGAATTTTCCTGGAAGATTGGGCCATCTAACCACCATAGCTATAATAATTATAGCTTCTTCAATTGACCTGCTACTATGATGATTCTCTACTAAATACTATAGCTATCAGAAGTCTCCCCTTGATATTGACATTCTATGCACAATATGTTTATGACATTAATGCAAGCCTAGTTGACATCAATATCAACACACTTGATACCACCTACCAACCTAAGAATTCCAAATGTCCAACAATTCCCCCCTTTAGCATTGATGGTAACACCTCATTACTCCACATTGATGGTCACTCCTAGAAAACACAATGTCATCTAATAAATGGTTGTTGTTGAGATTTTTCTTCCCTACATGAGTCACAAATATCTTTCTCTCCCCCTTTGACATCAATGGAAAAGTGTTACAACCCACTTTCTCTCCCCCCTATTTTAATTACTATTTGAGGATCAGGTTTCTAAACTGAATTCTCCTTTCTAGATTTCTATTTTCAAAAGATGACATCTCTTTATTGAGGCACTTGAAGTCTGTCATTCAAACTCAACTACAAACATAAAAAACAAAGACACCTATAAAAATCAAACATTATTATAACATGTCCTTGTGTCTTCTTGTAGTTGTTGTTGCTCTAATTACTTGACATATATGATATGCTCCCCTTGAACATATACCATCTCTCCTTTCAATGTTAATCTAGCTCTAGACATTTTCTGGCTATTGGCTCTATTGGCCAATGCATCTTTTACACAATTTCATACTGCTAGTGGTACTATTGTTGTTGCTTCAAAGATCATTCTCACTTCCCTTGAGAAAATCTACCACAATACCTTCTCTCCCTTAAATCATTATTTTATAAATAACAATTATTGGTTAAATAACACTAATAGTACCAACAAATTGATACCCATTGGATAGGTCACCAAAAAAACTCCCATGACAAACTCAAAAAGAGACACAAATTAAGATAGCGATATTAATTGAAAACTAAATATTATGCAAATCTTGTTCCAATTGTGTTAATGAACCCAATATTTCCATGTATAATCAAATTTGAAATTTAAATGAAATAAGAGTACTTCAGAAAGATGAAAACCTTTCATTTCCTGAACAATCATTCTTCTTGAGGGGAAAGGATGATGCCTACTTCTTTTAATAATGAAACCCCCCCTGAGCCAATTCTATCTTCTTTTCTATGACCTCTTGTGTATGCTTTCTTGCTTCCATCCGGGGACTAATCTTATGGATGTGATTTAAATTTGGGACTCTGGCCACTCCACACTTTTGTTGCAACCCATCTTCTTTATGCAATACAAGCATGTTGATATGTCAACTCTCTCCCTTAGACCATGCTAGCTACATTTTCACTTAGTCCTATAATGTTGTTATGTATAAATAAATAAATTTATTACCAAATAAATAGATTTACTCAACTATACCTCAATCATTCAGATGCACCATTTTTTATATTTATTTATGATGCCTACATCTAACTTCTTTGGCTTCACTTGAAACCAATTGACGAGCCTCATCATTGGGTAACTATATGGACCTTAATCCACCTCCTAGCTTAGTCAAATCAAATCTTCTCATAATTTATTACATATTTTGGTTGTATTTTGTTTAATGAGATGAGTCAAAGTGAGATATTATGCCTAGTGGACTAATGTGCATTGATTGCAAGTTTGTGGGAGAAAATCATGGAATTTTGGCTAATTAAGTGCTAAAAATCAAATGAGACAAGGAGGAGAGACTACAGGAGTAAGATCCTCCTCATTGACTCCTCCCTCATTTGTATATTCCTCCACCAATCACACTAACACGGAGTACAAGCAGCCAATTCATGGAGATCAAAAGGGAGTCGACCAAGTGACACTTAAAGAGCTAGTTTATCTCGAGTTTGGGAGCTGAGCCTCCCTAGATTTAAGGAAGTTGTTGGAGACTTAAGTTGTATAAATAAATAGGCCTAGATCCTCATTAGGATGCAAATTTTTATTGTAAAAACACTAGTCATTTTTGAGTTCAAGACTTGTGGAAGACATTGTTATGTAATTTTCTGTTTTGATAATGAGAATGACCAATTCCTTGATCCAACAATGATTTAACTCAGAGTGCTGAAGATATTGGGTTAGGGCCCAACACTAGCATCAAAGGCTCCTCTTCTTGTATTTGTGTGCTTAGGTTGATTTCATAGATTAATGGTTGAATTGTCTATCGAATTATTTCATTGCAAGTATTGTATATTTGGTCAGTTTGCTTCCATTTGTGCTTTACTTCAACAGTATCTTAGAAGAGATAAAGGAAAATCAAAAAGTTGCCAGTAGGTGGTTTTGGCCTCACTCCTTCCTTTAGGGATCATGGTTTGAGGAAAGAACTCCTATGCAACCCCAAAAAGACAAAATTCTACTTTCTCATGGAATTTAGGGTTTTTTGTACTTAGGAGAGCATTTGATCAGTTTGCAAGAGTAGGATTTAATTATCATTTCTTTTATCTTTAGTCTTACAATAGATCTCACCAATTTTCCATTATATTTTGCAAGTTTTCCTCATGCATGAAGTAGGCAGCTAGCTCATGAAATTATGTTTTCCTTAGATAATTGAATTTCTTCTTCTTTGCATGATTTTTGGGTAAATTTCCATGTATGATGCAATGCAGGTGTTTCAGAAGTACAGAGAGATTTCATAGTCAGCACCCTCATCACAACTTCATCCATCCATGATCATTCCTTTCTTTCACTAAAACCCTCACCAATTTCATAATTTCACAAGGAAACTTCTCCAAGCTTGTTGACCAAATCCAGCCATCTCGCAACTTTGGTTTTGAGTTCTCAAGTGATCCTATGCACTCCATTGCCTCATTCCATCCACCAACCACCTTCCCTAGGCCTTCCATCACCTTCAACACCCATCCTTTTGCTCTCGGCTATATCTTGTAGAAATACAGGGGATCCTATAGGTTTTCAGGACATCCTGTAGAATGCATTAGGATATCCTGTAGGTTGACCTATAGTGGCTTGTTTTGAGGAAGAATTGAGGGAAAAACCTCTAGGAAGCTAGAAAAGGGTCCCTACCCTTCTCCCATGCCTTCTGAGCATTCACCGTCATCCCTTAGCTACCTGTCACATCACCAAAAGAGATTAGCTTTCACACTCTCACATAAGAAAAAGACAAAAAGAAAAAACATATTTATTTTATTCATTTACATGCATGGTAATAGAACGTTTGATGGTTTGAATCTACATGCTTAGGACAATAGGATTGCATACATGTTAACTTAGCATTCTTTTGAAGCAAAGCCTCTTAGCAATTAGTTAGAAAATGGTGTGTTTTAGCATTTGATTTCAGTCTTTTTCCTTATCGCAATAGACATGATTTCTTTTAGAGTAGATTTCTCCTTCCCTCATTGGTAATCAAGCTTCTTCGAAATCCATGGAAGTTTGGTTTGAAAAACCTTAGTGGACTACCGCCATCTTAGCAATGACAAAGAGCAGACCCATCACATTTACTTGTGTATACAACACTATCACCTCCAAGTTTGTATGAACCCCGGGTTAAAGTAAAGTTGGTGGCCCTAGGATTTGCATCATTCTTGTTACAATACTGGTGCTCATCTCTTTTTTCCACCATTGTTGGGGAGGTGTCTGAGTAATATGTAATTACTTCTTTCTTTCTTCCATTTCTTGTCTCAAATATTCTATTATTAGCTTCATTCTATAAAATAAATTTAGATGGTTTTCTTTTCCATTCTGCATTCTTTGCTTTCCTTTCCATTTTGCAAGTAAGATTTTATTCAAGCAGTTAGTATTCATTCAGTCATTTAGTTTTCATTCAGTCTACAATTTCAATTCTGCAATTATTTTCAAAGCTTGAAAAGAAAACACAAAAAAAACAAAAACACTTCTTTCATGCCTCGTAGGAATAGGGATAACTTAGGGAATTTTTTTCCAAATACCCCCACCGCTTCAAATAGCCAACATTTCCTTTTCTTCAATGGCTATGAATTGGAGGAACCCTTAGGTGAACAACCAGAGATATTTGAAGAACCTACAAGGGGAGAAGAAGAAGAAGAAGAAGAACCCATTCCAACTGACCCAATGGCTGAAAATAGAAATGACAGAGGAAATAGAGAAAGAGTTTAGGGTGCCTTTCCCATCAAAGAAACTAATGGGAATACCAAGATGAATAATATAAGCCCCTCTACTCTTCCTCATTTCCATGGCCTGACCTCAGAAGATCTAGACACTTTCTTGTTTAGGTTTGTTGTTATATGCAGAACCTATTATTACACCAATGATGAGCAGAAGTTGAAACTATTCCTATCCACTCTAAGGGATGCATATTTGTGTTGGTTCATGGGTTTACTTGGGGATAGCATCACAACTTGGGCTCAAATGCAACAAGCCTTCAACAACAAGTATCAAGACTACTGCAGGATTACGAAGAAATATTCTAACTTAGCTACAAAAGGGCCAGGTGCACACTTGACCCTGAGTCACTGAAGATAGTCCTACTTAGAGGGGTAACGAAATATCTTCTAGATAACCTAAACTTGCTGGCAGGAGGGGACATCTACCAGCCACCCTATGAAGATCAAGACTATATTTAGAAACCATTCTAGGGCAACTACGACAAAGGGTAGGGGTAGTCAACCTATGGTTAGTCCATCCTCTTCCAATACATCCATCAAGGGTGAAATTGGAAACATGCTGGAAGATTTCAAGAGTGAGATGTTGCAAACCCTTGCCCTACAGATGGACACTATGCACATTAAGAGAAAATAGGAGGAAGCAAAGAGAGCCTTAGCCATTTTCTACCCTAGATTGACAAGGGAGCACCCTAGGAATGAATGTCCATTAAACCTGATTGAAGTATGCTCAGTCTTTGAAGAAAACAACTCCATAGACAAGTGCCCTTCTCTACCTGGACTAAAATTTGTATATCAGGGAGCTGAAGGGGTGACTAAACAACTCTGCTACATAAATTAAAGGAGACCTCATTGGCCTCAGTCATACCATCAAGGCATGCAAGGGTCATCCCATGCATATTATAACCCCAACCAGACCACATCCATTTCCTCATGGGGGGCCCCTACTCATCCTTCCTAGTCTACACCTTTTCCTTGGTCCTTTGCAACTCAGTACCATTTCCAGTTGACCAGCTAGTCATTTCAGCCATATGCTCTACCACAGCCTCAGTGGAAAACACTGCCATAGGGGTGGTGACCCCCATACAATAATGCTCCAGATTTATTGCCTTCACTACCTACTCAACCACAACTTTTCCACCCTGCTCCACCTAAACAACCCCAGATGCCTGCCCAGCCAAATCCAAACCCGAACAACAGACAGACACAACAAGTATACAGTGGAGAGACATCCTATCCTACTTGTGCTGTGGATATTCAGAAATTCAACTTGAGATCTAGGATAGTACTCATGGACAACCAACCTCTACCTCCACCTATGGAGAGTGAGGAAGAAAGAGAGGAAATCATGCCTAAAGTAAACCTACCACCCTTTCCTGAGAGATTAACCCAACCACTCCATCCTACCCAAGAAGAGACTGAACTTCTGGGAGAATTGAAAATTCTATGTGTAAAAATTCCACATCTCCAAGCCATAAAGGATGTACATATTTACAAAAAGTTGATTAAGGAGAAGTGTTTCAAACATCCAAGGAGGCGAAAAAGAGTCGCCCATACCATTAATGTCATTGGATAGCTATCTGACTTAATGTTGGTGTAGGTGATTTGTCCAAACTATTTGGACCCTAGAAGCCCTGTAGTAGATGTGCAAATCAATGGAACCATTGTTCCACACACTTTGATTGATCTTGGGGCTGCCATTAATGTGATGACTAAGGACACCATGCTCAAGCTCAATCTCCAGGGTTCATTGAGAAAGACCACAACAGTCTTGCAACTTGCAGACCATTCCACAGTGACCCCTGAGGGGATTGTGGAGGATGTGATGGAATCCATTGACTCTTGGGAGTACCCTACAGATTTCTTAGTTCTCTAGCCTAAGGCCAAGCTTATTGGTTACCCTCTTATCCTTAGGAAGCCTTGGTTAGCCACTATCGATGCCTACATTAGTTGCATGGTTGGAAAGATGACTATAAAAAATGGGTTTATGTCCATGAATTTGGTCCTGTACCCTCTTTCCCAGCCATCTCTAGAACATGACTTACCCTTATGGCCAAAGGAGGAGGAAGAAGATGAAGTTTGTTCAACCCAACTATATACCTTAGAAACAACCATGGGAGGAGGACAACCAAATGAAGTTGATTTGATTGAACACATACTCCAAAGTCCAACATTTAGTACATTGTCCTTAGAGGAGGTAGTAAAAGAAACCTAGAACAACCATCAGATTGATCTATGCTTAGCTGATTCAAACCCTACCCATGTCAAAACCATAGAATTTGTCCCTAAGAGAACTTTGAAGATCAACCCATCTCTTTCTGTACACCAAGAAGAAAAGTTGTGCAACATGATAAAGGAACATCTGGATCCCTTTTCTTGGAGTTACAAATAAGTGAAGGGAGTGCACCCCTCGGTGCGTACTAACCACATTTATATCAAGGAAGGTTACAAACCAGTCCAACAACCCCAAAGCAGAATGAGTCCATCTCTCAAGGATATAGTCAAAGAAGAACTACAAAAGCTACTAGATGCAGGATTCATTTACCCTATCTTAGACAGTGAGTAGGTCTCTCCTTTGGTGTTGGTTCCAAAGAAAAATGGGAAGTGGAGGATTTGTGTCAACTACATAGAGTTAAACAAAGCCGCAAAGAAGGACCATTTCCCTCTATCTCTCATTGACCAAGTGCTAGATAGCCTGGCAAGGAAAATGTTTTTCTCTTTCTTAGATGGGTTTAGCGGGTATAATCAAATCCAGGTCAGCCTGAAAGACCAGGATAAAATGACCTTCACTTGTGCTTGGAGTAATTTTTCCTATAGGGTCCTTCCTTTTGGCCTATGCAATGCCCCTGCCACTTTCCAGAGAGTAGTCCTAAGTGTCTTTGCCGAGCTAGTCCATGATGAAGTAGAGATTTATATGGGTGATTTTACACCCTATGGGTGTGATTTCTAGGTGGCTTTTTCCAACTTAGGTAAGGTGCTGAAAAAATCCATTGAAATGAACCTCTCCCTTAGTCCCAAAAAATGTGAGTTCTTGATGACTGCAAGGATTTTTCTAGGTCATTCAATATCCCAGCAAGGACTATAGGTGGACCCAAACAAAATAGCGATCATCCAAAGGGTCATATCTCCGCAAACATAGAGAGATGTTAGAAGTTTTCTAGGTTTATATGGATACTATAAGAGGTTTATAAAAGGCTTCAGTAAGTTAGCTCCTCCTTTATTTGGGTTATTGGCCAAAGACTTTGAGTTTTTATGGTCAAAAAGTTGTCAAGAGGCCCTGGACACCCTGAAGGATAAGTTGACCATTGTACTTATTCTCTGAGACCCAAATTGGGCCCTTCCTTTTCATATACATGTTGATGCCTCACACAAAGCCATATGAGCAGCTCTAGGCCAGATAGGTGAAAAATTGCCCAATGCCATTTACTTTATCAGTAAGAATTTGTCAAAGGCCGAACTAAACTACACAGTGACCGAAATGGAGCTCCTCGATGGTGTGCATTCATTGAACAAATTTAGGCATTACATTACAAGTTATCAAACATTTGTACATACTGACCATGCTGCAATTAAATATTTAATGAATAAACCTGATGTGAATGCCCGGATAATTAGATGGTTACTTTTATTATAGTAGTTTTGATCTAACTATTGTTCATAAGCTTGGCAAGGAAAATGTTGTTGTATATTTTTTGTCTAGATTAACTTTGCTTGCAGGGGAGGAAGGAATGGTTAATGATTAGTTACCAGATGAACACATTTTCTACATTTTAGTTCTCTCTCTATGGTTTGCTGACATAGAAGACTATTTGGTTTCTGCACAGTTCCCACCGAATTTATCCTCCAAAGAGAAAAGAAAGATTGTGAGGAAGAGCACCCCATTCAATTGGATTGGGGAAAACCTCTTCAAACTAGGCCCAAATCAAATTCTGAGGAGATGTGTCAGGGAGGAAGAAGTCTTTGACATCCTATCATGATGGGCCTTGTGGAGGTCACTTTGCAACCAAGAGGATAGCATTCAAAGTGTTACAAACTGGTTATTATTGGTCCACTCTTCATCAACATGTGAGAAGGTATATTAGTTAGTGTGATTGGTGCCAAAGGATGGGAAAGCCTACTCCAAGGGATGAAATGCCTCTGCAACCTCAAGTGACTTTCGAGCCATTTGACAAGTGGGGCATGGATTTCCTTGGACCTATTGACCCTCCTTCCAAGCAAAAGTCATACATCATTGTGTGCACTGACTATTTGATCAAGTGGGTTGAAACCAAGGCAATCAAGGTAGCAACAGAGGATAAGGCGGCTGAGTTCTTAAGGGAAAACATATTTTATAAGTTTGGGTACCCTAGAGAACTGGTCACTGATCATGGTAGCCAGATTTCATTCAAAACAGTTGAATACTTGTTAATCCAGCACAAGATCAAGCATAGAACCTCCACTCCCTGTCACCCACAAGCTAATGGGCAAGTGGAGGTGACCAACAAAGCACTAGAAGGCATTTTGACCAAAGTGGTTAACAACAGTAGAAAAGATTTGGTAGATAGATTAGTTCAGGCCACTTGGGCCTACAATACTAGCTGGAAGACCACCACTGGATTCACACCCTATGAGTTGGTATATGGGAAGAAGGCCTTGTTGTCCATTGAATTTGAGTGCAATACATTGAGGATGGAAATTCAACTAGATCTAGATCTCAACATTGCACAAAAAGAGAGATTGCTCTAGCTAAATGGGCTAGATGAGTTCAGAATGAAGGCCCTCCTACACATAGAGGTGACTCAAATTCAGAGGAAGATTTGACATGACAAGAACGTCAAGGACAAGCAATTTCAAGAAGGTGATTGGGCTTTGTTATATGATTCTAGATATAAATACCTTAAGGGAAAGTTAAAGACTAGATGGTTAGGGGCTTATGTCATAGAGAAATGTCATGATAATGGTTCAGTGCAGATTAGAACCATAGATGCAGAGGATATTCCTTTACTTCTTAATGGGCACAAATTCAAGGTTTACAAGAATAATTTTTCAAAGAAAGAGTTCATTGATGGTATTAGCAAAAAAGTGATGGTGGTGGAACAAGTCTTAGCTCCTACCTCATAATTCATTGAAAAAAAAAAAAAAAAAAAAAAAAAAAAGGAGACTCAGGTGAGAACCTCCATGAGGCACTTGAGTCCCATTGTTGGCTTTAGGCAGCCCAGTGGTGTAAAAAAAAAGAGAGAAATAAAAAGATCCCTAGGTGAAAACCTCTTTTGAGGCACCCAGGGCAAGCAGCTAGGATGCAAACCTCTTGGAGGCAGACTAGTTGCTTTCAAAAAAAAAAAAAACTTTCAAAATATTGTTTGTAGGTCAGCAGGAGGAGGATGAGAGAAACAAGAGAGAATCAAAAGGGACCTAACCAGCTCATGTTTTTATTTATCCATTCATTATCCTTCATCATTTCATCATTCCCTCCATTTCTTTTCCACTCATTTACCTCAGTTTGCAAGGGTTCTGTGTTTTCTACAGGATTCCCTGAAAACATACAACATTCCCTGAAAACCCAGTGGCTTGGGAATCCTAAAGGAAGTAACCCTAGAGCAAGGGAATGAAATTCCCATGTAAAAAAATAGATGTCTACTTCACCATATCATCACCATACCTCTCTCCACCATGATCACCCTTGCATTCATCAAAAAAGTTAGTTTCAAAAAAAAACAAATTACAGTTTTCAAAGAAAAAAATATGAGAAAAGAGGATGAAGACAGAGAATAAGGGGACAACACTCGAAGGCTATTTTCCTCATTCACAAATCCCTAGACCCCTTCTCTACCTATGCCAACCATCCTCAGGCTCCAACAATGGAAAATGATTAAACATTTTGAGGTAGAAGCAGCTACAGGACATCCTGTAGGAAATCTTGTAGTAGCCTATCCCACAAAACAAAAATCATAGGTTGCAGTCAACTTCAAGCATGGAGATCCAGAGGTAGAAGAAGCTCCTCTAGAGCCTAGCAACAACATCAGTATCATTAGCATCAACATCCAAGTACATGCACATCAAAGAAAACCATTAGAGGATAATAAAAAATATAAAAAAAGGAGAAAAGCACATGCAACAAACACACATCAAATACTACATTCTTCAACAAACAACATCAAGGCATCATTTCCACATGTAAGTATCTTTCTTCCACTCTCTCATTAGCATAATATGATCAAACATGTAAAAGTTGTGAAAGCGTTGTTTTATAAGCAAAAGGTGGCCAGTTAACTTGACCACCTTCACTCACTCAATGACAAGAAGATAATTAGTCCTTACACACATGGAATCAATAAAGTCAACAAAAAGAAGAGATGAGGTTGAAAGTAGTTAAGCTACGGGTGCCCAAAGTGGGATTTGATTACGAGGTGAGGAGAATGACGATGTGGTAGTGGGACCAATGGTCCAAAAATGGATACTCATACCTCGGCTACCAACACAACACTCTACTCAAATCACCCATATGAGGAAATAAACGTTGATCCCCATGCATAGAAGAATTCACATTCTCAAGGCTACACACTAGCAAAGTTACTCTCGGCCCTTAAGAAGTCTACAGGAAAGGAAAAATTCGTTTTTTTCCTACGTAGGACCACCTACAAGATCCTACAGGATAAAGTCTAGCACCTACATGATTGGCAGTGAGCAGGTTTAAAAGGGAAAAACATGGTTTGGCTTCATCAAGCCATGATAAGGAGGTAGGCTCTATATTTCCCCACATTTTTCCAAGTGAAAAAACAACCTTCTAGTTTGTTGGAAATGATTGCAGCATAAATGAATTGCATACGCATAATTTTCATTTAAATTTCCTCATTCATTAAATTTTGTTTTAGACATATATACCCCTCCATCCATCAGAGAAAATGGCAGAGGGATTCAATATGAGGGAACCCATCAACATAGTGAGGATTCATTAGCACCCTCATGTGTTAGAGACATTCACAAGGCACAATTGGATGGGTTTCTTTGAGAAATTGAGGGGATATGATGATGAAGTAGCCAAATATTTTTCTCTCTCCCTCATTCCACTAATTAGGACCCATGCCACTGTTGTGGTAAAAGGCTTCTTCATAGAGCTTACCCTTGAAATCATAGGTAGAATTACCACACTTCCCTTAGGAGTGCCTTGGAGAAAGTAGGATAAGGGAAATAACCAAACTCCAAAGAAGAAATTATTTATAGAAGGAGAGGAGGCCATGGAAGACAAAAATGGAGTGAGAAGAGCAATCCTACCCTATCCTTGGAATGAAATTAGCTACCACCTTATAAATTATATCTCATGTGAGGGTAGGTATAGTGTGGTATATGGATACCATTTTAGGATTCTCTAAGAATTGAGGTTTGGAGCAGACACACCTCCTCAAAATAGACTTAACATACCCTACTTCCTTCTTCAATCAGTGATAGATATGAGCATGAAGGTTCGGGAAGGAAACCATTAATAGCTAGCCCATCATGGGTTAATTAAACTTATCATAGAAGATGCCCTCCAAAACCTCAAAATCCCTATCACATGGGAAACTTTCAAAGACATGCAGACATAGGAAGATATAAAATCCCTTGAATATGACAAGAGTCCCACTGCTAGTGAAAGGGATGAAGAAGAAACTGAAAAGGAGGAAGAATAAACAGAGAGGGATGAAGAGGAACTAGATGAGGAAGAATAGGAAGAAAAAGATAAGGAAAGTGATGAAGAGACAAAAGAAGATGCAAAGGAGGAAACTGATGAACAGAGTGAAGAACTAGAGGGAGAAGAAGAGGAGAAAGACAAAGATGAGAGGGGGAGTGGAAAAGAGGAGGCAAAAGATAAGGAGGAATCACCCAGGGTATCTCCAGAACCCACTGAGAAAGAAGCAGCAGCTGCCCTCACTAGCCTTAGTACCCCTATCAAACAAAAAGGGAAACGATAGAGACAAACTCCATTATACTTTAGGACAATAAAAAGTACAAGAATAAGGTAGGGAAAACCTCAAAATCCCACCAAGGTTCCTATTGTTATTGAAGACTTACCCAAAGAGAAAGAGAAGATGGCACCTTTTATGAAAACTCAAGGAGAATGATCATCAGGACAAACCTCTGCCAAGTCTCCTATCACTTATGTTAGAAGGCCTGTGACTAGATCTACCTCATCCAAAGGAAAAGGAATCCTACAGGATACACAGAAGGACCTACAAGGAGTAGAGGCAATCCTACACGAAACTCTGCTAAACCTACAGGAAACTCAGAAATTGGATAAAGAAGGGAGTATGCAAAAAGAAACAAAGAAGGAGGATCCAGAGCTAAGGGAACCTAGTTCTCAACCTAACCTTCACTCCTACTACAAATTTATTAAAGGGGGTAGGGTCATTCCACATAAATTTGTCATCCCATTATTCTTTGAGCTCATGAAAGAAAGGGTAAAAACACATAGATGGATGCAGATTGCGAAATCCAAACGAGTGGAGAACATAGGTCACATGGAGGAAAAATTTAAAGAGATGGAAAGAGAACTAAGCAGCCTAAGGGATAGATAGGCAATTAAGAAAGCTCGGTTGGAGGCAGAAAATGCATGGTTAAGGGGATAGCTACAAGAAAGAGAGAATCAATTGGCATCCATGGCAAGTCTATCCTTAGAGGCAATCTAGTGCAGGATGCCAGCTAAGTCCTATGCATTATACCTTAAGGAACAATAGCTGCAGTTCCAAATCAAGACCCTAGCATAGAGAAGCACTATGCCATTCCAGGATTATAGACAGTTCATTGATATTGTGATCAAATCACATTGGAGGATAGAGATAAATTGTCTATATTCTACCTACATAATTTAGCCTTGACATATCTGAATGTATGTGAGGAAGAAAGGGCTGCAAAAATGAAGAAAATAATGGCAAGGAAAGAAATATAACCTCTCAAGATAAGATCTGAGCAGTCAAATCCAATGGTTGTCATCAGCACACATAACGTGATTGCAAATGAACCTCAACTTGCACCTAGGTACCTTGCTACCCAAGAGCAAGCAATTACACAAATTGAGGATATGTTCAAGCTGTTAGGAGATGACAGCATGCAAGCTTGCCAAAGGAGATGGAATACTTTTCCCTATAGTTTGAAAATCAGAGAGTGCCATTCTCCTCAAAGAATGAGAGAAGCATTGAACAGGACACCCATGTACAAGCAAGCTCTCCGAAGAATCAAAGTCAATTGGATTGGCTTGAGACTCACTCCACCACTACTCTTAGGAATGTTGGAAGGAAGGAAGGAAGAGAAAGAAAGAAACCAGTGGGAGGAGATAGAAAGGAAGGCAGGATTCTACGCACAGGAAGAGGAAACTACAGTAGAAGCATGGGATGTCAGGGAGGCCACTAGAGCCATGAAAGACATGGATATTGATTGAGTTGCTCAGAGGATGAGCAACACTTTCAGTAGGAGGGTAATGATGAGCCTCATCATTGGGTAACTATAAGGACCTTAATCCACCTCCTAGCTTAGTCAAATCAACTCTTCTCACAATTTATTACATATTTCGATTTTATTTTGTTTAATGAGAGGAGTCAAAGTGAGATATTATGCCTATTGGACTAATGTGCATTGATTGCAGGTTTTTAAGAGAAAATCATGGAATTTTAGCTAATTAAGGGTTGAAACTCAAATGAGACAAGGAGGAGAGATTGTAGGAGGAAGATCGTCCTCATTGACTCCTCCCTCATTTGAATATTCCTCCATCAATCACACTAGCTTAGAGTACAAGCAGCCAAGTCATGGAAATCAAAAGGCAGCCGAGCAAGTGATAGTTAAAGAGCTAGTTTATCTCAAGTTTGGCAGCAAAGCCTACCTAGATTTCGGAATTCATTGGAGACTTCAGTTTTATAAATAAAGAGGCCTAGAGCGTCATTAGGATTCGAATTTTTGTTGTAAAAACACCAGCCATTTTCGAGTTCAAGACTTGTGGAAGACATTGTTGTGTAATTTTTTGTTTTGATAATGACAATGAGCAATTCCTTGATCCAACACTGAGCTAACTTAGAGGGCTGAAGCTCTTGGGTTAGGGCCCAACCCTATCTGAAAAGGTTCCTCTTATTGTATTTGTTTTCATAGATTGATTTCATAGATTAATGGTTGAATTGTCTTTAGAATTATTTCATTGCAAGTAGTGTAGATTTGATCAATTTGCTTATTAGTTTGCTTACATTTGTTCTTTACTTCAAGAGTAACTTAGAAGAGATAAAAGAACATCAAAAAATTTTCATTATGTGTTTTTGGCCTCACTCCTTCCTTCGGGGATCATGGTTTGAGGAAAGAACTCCTATGCAACCCCAAAAAGACAGGATTCTACTTTCTCATGGAATTTAGGGTTTTTTGTACTTAGGCCAACATTTGATCAGTTTGCAAGAGTAGAATTTAGTTATCATTTCTTTTATCCTCAATCTTACATTAGATATCATCAATGTTCCATAATATTCTACAATTTTTCCTCATGCATGAAGTAGGCAACTAACTCATGAAATTATGTTTTCCTCAGATAATTGAAATTCTACTTGTTTGCATGATTTTTGGGTAAGTTTCCATGTATGATGCAGTGTAGGTCTTTTAGGAGTACACAGATATTTTATATTCAACACCCTCATCACAACTTCATCCATCCATGATCATTCCTTTCTTTCACTAAAACCCTCATGAAATCCATAATTTCACAAGGAAACTTCTCCAAGCTTGTTGAGAAAATCCACTCATCTCCCAACTTTGGTTTTGAGTTCTGAAGTGGTCCTAGGCACTCCATTTCCTCATTCCATCCACCAACCACATTCCCTAAGCCTTCCATCATCTTCAACACCCATCCTTTTTCTCTTGGTTGTATCCTATAGAAATACGGGGGATTCCGTAGGTTTTTAGGACATCCTGTAGAATGCATTGAGATATCATGTAGGTTGATCTGTAGTGGCCTATTTTGAGGCAAAATTGAGGATAAATCCTCTAGGAAGCTAGAAAATGGTCCCTACTTGTCTCCCATGCCTTCTAACCATTCATCATCATCCCTAAGCCACCTTCCATATCACCAAAAGGGATTAGCTTTCACACTCTCACATAAGAAAAAAATGAAAAGGAAAACATATTTATTTATTTTATTCACTTACATGCACAAAATTAGAAGGTTTTATGGTTTGAATATGCATGCTTAGGATAGTAGGATTGCATACATGTTAACTTAACATCCTCTTGAAGAAAAGCCTCTTATCAGTATTTTTCCTTACTGTAATAGACAAGCTTTCTTTCAGAGTATATTTCTCTTTCCCTCATTGGTAATCAAGCTTCTTTTGAATCCATAGAAGTATGGTTTGAAAAACCTTAGTGGACTATAACCAACTTAATAGTGACAAAGAGCAGACCCATCACATTTACTTATGTATATAACATTGTCACCTCCAAGTTTGTACGAACCCTAGGTTGATAAAGTAAAGTTGGTAGCCCCAAGAGTTGTAGCATTCTTGCTACAATACTGGTGCTCATCACCAATCTCTTCTTTTTAATGAAGAGAAACTGAGCATCTATTCCCCCTGAACAAATTATCCTCCTTATTCTTCCAAACCTTCAAAGGCTAAGTCCTGATAGGAGCTTTACCTTCCAACTTCGTACTCATCCCTTTCTACAATTTATCTTGGTTGCACAAAGCTAGAGAGCACTTCTCCTTTGTCTTTTCTTTCTTCACACAAATCTTCTTGCTAACGTTTTTCTTTCTTTGCAAAGAATAATTACGTGGGTTTTTATTTCTATTTCTTGCCTTAAGCTTACATTTAATATGGCTTACACTTGTAGAGTAATCCATCACTAAGATATAATAATCATTTATTTTTATTTTTCTCTAATTTTTCTTCATGGAGAAATTAACTTTCTGACGAGTTCTTTCTCTTTTATTCAACCTATTGTCTTCACATAGAGTGTTAAACAAAAACTCACATTCCTCTGCTGCTATATTTATTTTCATCTTCAAAAGTTGAGCCATCACATTTTCATGAATATTCTGAGACACATGCCTTCTGATATATGTAGTTTACTTCCTTGTGCCCAAAATTTCCATAGTTGTAGCCTTCAATATCACTTAAGAATGTCGCAAAAGAGTTGAAATTATTGACAATCTTCTTACCAAGTCCTCTTTGGTTGCTTCCATTCTCATTCCAAGTAATTTCATGCATTCTTGGACTACAACTACTAAACACACCTTGATTTATTGCATTCAATCTACAACCTAATGATTTGTGCTCATAATTTTTTCAATAAAAACAATAGCCATAAAATAGATTTTGAAAACTAAATATACCTTTTTTTAGGGATTTTTCCTTGAGGGAGGAAGGAACTATATTGGTTCTTAATGTGCCTTCTGTGGCAATTTCAATTGCTACCTTAAATATATACCTTTAGCTACAAAGGAGAGGAAAAGAGATGAATAGCCAAAGGAGGTAGTTTGTTGTCTCCTTTGATTATTCATCTCTTTTCCTCTCCTTTGTAGCTATTGATTTCATGCTCATTTTCCTTGTTTTTGATGTTGTCAAACAATCACTTTACCTTTATTAATGTTTGACTTCTTAGTTTACTTAGCCTAGTTAGTTTCCCCTTGGACCTTTTATTTCCCGAGACTCAAAACTTCATTGAAGCCTAAGGAAATCTTGATGAAGGGAGGTCTCTGCTTCTTGAGAATGTCATCTAATATCTTAGAGCTATTTTTTATCTTTTGGAGATTTTGCTATTGAGACAACTAATTTTTTTTTACTTTCTAAATCATGTGTTAATGAGGCTACTTCAACTTGTAGTCTCTTACAAAATGCTTCTCTCTCATTCAACTATTTTGTCAACATCTCATTCAAACCCTTAACCTCCCCTTGTTGGCCATTCAAGTTAACAATTGCTTTTCTCAATTTCTCATTCTCATAATCATATTCATGCAACTTCTCCTTTTTCTTAATATTTTCCTTTGATAGCTCCTTGATATCTTTGAGAGCAGAGATGATAATTTTATTGAAATAAATATTCTAATCTAGATCCATATATTCATTATCAGATGTGCAAGCAACATCATCAACAAGATCTATATCCCTCTCTATATCTAGGGATTATTCCATTGACCTAAGAACTACTTCTTCTTCATCACTATCATGGGTACTTTCATTTTCTCTTAAGGATGAACACTCATGGGATCTCTCTTCAAAATGTGTTACTTCCTCTTCTTTAGAGGTACCCTCATTAGATATTCATACAAATGTGGGTTTATCTTCATCATTACTTTATGCATATCTATCCTTTCTTTATAAAATTCATATGAACATCTAGAATATAAATGACCCATTATTTTACATTTATGGAAAAATAATAGCTTACCTTCTGAGCATCCTATCATTTCATTTGAATCTTTCTCATCATCTTTAGAGTGACGAGCAACAACTTCCTGATTAGGAGAAATATCTCCAATATATTTTTCATCTTCTCTCTCAGATGCCTTCTTCCTCCTCCTCCTTTTGTTCTTCTTATCTCTAGCAATAGCTAGGTTCTTCAACCTTCCCTTGAGTCTTGTGACTTTCTCCTCTATATATACAATGAAATATCTTTAGCATTTCTTTGGTGGTCTTGAAATTATTTACTTTATTGGATATTGAATATAATATTCCATTCAAGACAATATTTCTTGCTTCACTACCAAACTCATTCTTTACTCCATTTGCTACAAAGCACTATATACCAAAATCTTGAGCCACTGAATAGGCCTCAATTCATACTTTCCATAGAGAATATTCTAATCCATTCAAAAAATGGTAATCCTTCTAGTGTTCCCTAATCTTGATTATCCATATTTCCTTTTGATCTACCTTCAAGAAGTTAATCTTTTCCTAAAGGAACCTTGCGCTAATGCCAAATGTTGGAAATAATAATTAATACTAACAGGATGGGGGTGAATTAGTATTAAGGATAATTTTAAATTTTAATGCCAATCCATATTTTCGTTTTCTATCTTGGCAATAATTCATGTGAGGACTTACAGCTAAATACATATTTGGAAATGTAAATCATTCACATGAGAAACATACACATATGAAAACCAAGATTTAACATGGAAAAACAAAAGGGAGAAAACCAGCAATATTTCTTTTATGATGTAAACATGAGCTCCTACTCTATTACATCAATTTGTTTAAGAGCAGCCACTCACATGAAGCATCAAATCCCTTAAATTGACTTTTCTAGCCACTACTAGCAGGATGCCCCAACTCCCCTCTTCATATACACCTGTTCAACTTACCTGAAGCACCAAATTCAAGGATTTGTTTCAAGCACCAACTTGTAGGAGGAACCAACCTCTAATTTTTATTTAGACACCTACCAAAATGGAAGCCCCAATTCCCTATTTTGTAGAAAAAACCTAGACTTGATAAGGAACTTGATACTCTTTGTTATTGGCACTCAATCTGCCTCATTTAAGTTGTGCATTCACCAATTTGGTGTTTTGATCTTATTGGTATCCTTCACTCATACTAATATTATCTTTGCTCATTCTATCCACTCTCTAGTTTCGTATTATTCTCGGCATCTCATCTAATTTAGTCCACTCTACAGCAACTCATTGTTCTCTCCTTGTTTGCGGCATGCACAACACCACACTACTCTTGGCCTGCCTACAGTTAGAACACTATGCTCTCAGCCTTCTCTTCTACATAGGAACACTTGGCCTCTCTCAGTAGCACTTTCTCACGATGAGCCAACAACAATGTTGAATTACCCCACCATTGCACTCTGCATTCAAGAGTTTTATTCCTCTACAACAAAGAGAACAACATAGTCTTTTTTAGTTCATCACTCTTCCTGAGTGTAATCTCAGCATGTCTCATTATACATGGGATAGAGATTATTTCCTATCACATAAATCCAACATTCTATCAATGATCTTAATACCATAATATGGCTCACCATGATTATTAATTGATCATAGTGTTAAGAATGCACTTCATCATGGCTCACTGATATGTGATCAAATTTTCAACTGATGTGGATTTATGAAGGAACAAAATGAAATACAAATATAAACATAAACATAGAGCTACATGGAAATATAAATTCAATCCATTAATAACAAAGTGTTGAAAATTGTTTACATGTAGAATGGAAATAAACTAGCTTGGGAACTGGTAGCTTATCTCTGAGAAGAGATGTAGTAGATACATGGCTTCTCAATTGTGTTATAATGAGCCTTGGAGGCCTTTTTATTATTGAGAAACAATGGAAAACCCTAAACACCCAAAAATCTAACCCTAGGAGATGAAATGCCCAAAAGTTGTTGGGCCCCATTGTGGTTAGTTGGTACATCAACTTCCTGTGGTCGTAACTTTGGCATATGATCTTTGTTTGACACATATAATACCTCATTAGAAATATCTATTTGAGGAAAACAACTTTCAACTATAGACTGTTATCCTTAGTTATGGGTCTTCCCATTTCCCAAAAAAGCATCGTTTAGGGCCTGAAAATGGCTCTGGCAGTTTAAGACCCAAAAAACTACCAAAAAATAGTAAATTGTACTACAATTAAGGAAACTGAAAGAAATAATGCTAGGAATCCAAGTGGAATAGGTGGGTGGCCACCAATATCCACCTGGATCAGTCCTCCCCCCTTAGGCAGCAATGGTCCCCATTGTGTTGAGTGTCTCCATGAGATGGGAAACTTCTGTTGAACTTGGTCCCTAGTAACCCACTTTCCCTGGTGCAGCAGTTGTCCAACTTTGACAACCTAACACAATTGGATCTTCTATTGGTGATTGTTCTTAATCTATGTGTTCATGATCCAATCAGTTGTGGCATGTTCCATGCAGTCTAGGTTGAGATCTATTGGTGTTAGTTGTTCTACAATGTCTAATGTGTCCATCAATGCTGGAAAGTATGGTCAAAGGCAGTCCACATTGAAAACTGGGTGCAGACCGAGGAAAGGGGGAATTTTGAGCTCAAAAGCATTATTTCCCATAGCCTTGGTGATGGTGTAAGGCCTGTAACGGAGTGGTCAGAGTTTCTGATGGGCTTCGTAAAGGCGTTCTATCTGAAAATGCATCCAAACTTTGTCACCCAACTTAAACTTACATGGCACCACATGTTTATCATGTCGCTACTTAAACCTAGAATTGGACTTATGCAAGATGTCGTGCACCTACTGCCCGATGTGCTAGATGTGTTCAATAAACCTAGTTTCTTTACCAGCCTTAGACTATACATATGTAGATTATGTTTATGTAGCCACATGAGGCATGGAAACATCAGTCAGACACCATGGTTAATATCCCAAACCTACTTGGAAGGGACTGCAACCAGTCGAGCTATGGAGAGCTATGCTATAATTTTGTTGCACATAAGGAAGGCTCTCATCCCAGGTTCATTGATGCTTGGAGTTATACATGCATAGTATGTGCGCAATCATCATGTTGATGACCTCTATCTGGCCATCAGTCTTGGGATGGAATGCAGTTGACTTGGTGAGTTTAGTGGCCAATAATGTCCAGTGGCTTGACCAAAATGTGCTCAGGAACTTGCTATCCCGATCTGGTATAATGGTCTGTGATATCCAAAAATGTACCCACACTCATTTAAAGAAGAGTTTGACAGTGCCCTCTACTTGGATACTTTTATTACAATCCCCCAATATAGCCAACTTAGAAAAATTTCATGTGACCACAAATACATAGTCATTACCATTCTTGGTAGAATGGAGGTCTAAAAGATAGTCCATGGAGATGGATTTACATGGTTGGCTAGGAGTAGGAAAATGAGTGTAGAAACCTTGCTTCTTGATGGTTGGCTTGGCAATGGCATAGGCAGTGAAAGATCTGATATATTTTTCAACATCTTGTCAGGTTTTTGGCCAATAAAGATACTTCTGTAGGATGGCCATAATTTTCTCCACACCAAAGTGTCCATTAACCCGACTATAGTGTTCCTACACAATCAGCGTGGTATGTTCGCTTGAAGAAACACAACAATGGCCTAGGTAGCATAATAATGTATCCTGGAGGTGGAATTCTAGAATTAGCTTGAAATCCACTAGCATCTGGTATGTGGTGGCGAAGTTTGGATCATTTTGTATAGTTGCATCCATTTAGATGTCTTGTGGCCACAAGAGTTGAGAACACTAGTCAGTGTTGCAACTAGGGACCTATCGAGGCAATTTGCAACATGATTGGTACTTCACCTTCTTGTATTTAATGTTCAAGTTAAATTGTTGCAGATATGTAGACCACTTCTGATGTCGATCGTTCTATAACTTCCCTTACATTTGTGTAAACTAAAAAGGTTGGTGATCTGTGTGGATGATCATTTCCTTCCCCAGAATGTGATGTTTCCATTTTGGACATGCCTACATGATAGAATACATCTCTTTATCATATTTGGGTATTTCCAAATTGTAGTGAAAAGTGTCTCACTATGATAAGCCATTGAATGTCCTTACTCGGTGAGAACTGCACCAATAACATAATTGGAGGAATTTATCTCAATTTCAAATGGTTGTTACAGTTCTGGCAATGTGAGTAGAGGTGCATAGCAGAGGTGGTGTTTCATCTCAACAAATTCCTTCTATTGGGACTCGAACCAAGAAAACTTGTATTTCTCTCCACCCTTGGTAACTTGACTCAAAGCCCAAGTGATATGAGAGAATCTCAACATGAACCTCTAATAAAAATTAGTGAGGCCCAAAAATTTGCGAACCTCTTTTAGAGTGTTCAAGGTTAGCCAATCCTAAATGACTCGTATCTTAGTTAGATCCACATGCATGCCTTTCTCATCAATGATGTAGCCTGAATATTAGACCTAGCTCATGCTAAAGGCACATTTCTCCAAGTTGGCACATAATTTGTGTTGTCACATGGTTTGAAGGACCTGTCGAATGTGTTACAGGTGTTCTTCACAACTCTTGCTGAAGATGAGGATGTCATTGAGATATACAACAATGAAGGAGTTAGTGAAGGGTCGGAAGATGTCATCCATCATCCTCATAAAAGTTGCAGTGGCATTTTTCAACCCAAAATCCATGACTAACCACTCAAAAGTCCCTCCTTTGATTTGAAGA
The DNA here is from genome assembly GCA_000404065.3 of Pinus taeda. Lineage (NCBI taxonomy): Eukaryota > Viridiplantae > Streptophyta > Pinopsida > Pinales > Pinaceae > Pinus > Pinus taeda. Next base: position 29,491 of record APFE030894904.1, read on the forward strand.
TGCTCTTCCATACATCTACGGGTTCTATTAGAAACTGGTGATAGCATGACTTCAAGTTGATTTTGCTGAAATACTTGACCCCCTTGAGTTGGTAAAGAAGGTCATGAATCTATGTGATTGGATATATGATCTTGATAGTGATTTTTTTTAGTGCCTAATAATTAATGTAGAGCCTTTAGGTTCCATCCATCTTTTGTACAATTACAATCGGGATCCCACTAGGTCAGGAACTTGGTCGGATGTGCCCTTTTTGCAACAACTCCTAGATCTGCCTCTTGATTTCTTAATTTTCTAAAATGGAGAGGTGGTATATCGGCCCATTGCATAGAGGTGCTTTGGGAGTCAGATTGATCAAATTCTTGACCTGACAATGCAAAGGTACCCCTATGGGTGAGGAGAAGATGTCATTGCATTCTTCCACAATCTTATCAACCTCTCGGGGACCATGGATGTGGCCACTATCTTCCCCTTACTTTCAGAGTGAATTAGAAAGAAAACAATTTTCTCGGTTCGGTAGATGATCTTACTGCATTGTTTAACAGAGATCAAATATACGGAGGTAGGTGAGGCTACTTCCAGCATATTGTATAACGTATTTACCAAAGTAATAATAATAGTGCGAAGCTTGGACTCATACACAACATGGCGCCTCCACAAGTATGGTTAGCCTAATAACACATCACAAAATTCAAGAGGAGCAAGAGCACACAATACCTCATCTATGAAGGGCGTGATTCTATAGGGAAGGTCGTACTACTGGCTGACACAGAGATATCGTCCTTGGTGGAGCGACTCGATGGTGTATGGTTACAAGCCTAAGGTGGTCGGTAAGCCCAACTACTTAATAGTCTCTGTTGAAATGAGGTTCTTTTGGCTCCCATTGTCGACAATGAACTGTGGAGGAGAACCTATCACCAACATCTGTGAGTGAAAGAGACGCTACCCCTCCTCTAGATCTTTGGGCTCAATCTTCATGTTCTTGGTGGTGGGAAAGATGGAACTAGGTTATGCATCAATAACCTACTTCCACTTCTTATTCCCCTTCTCGAGTTCTGGCTCAGTATCAGAACATGCATTGGACCCTGAAGCTTTTAGCTCAGTCACAAATGATTGCTCAGTGCAACATTCATTTTTGTTGTGAGTGGGGCTCGTGTGGAACTCACACCACTTCCCAGTGTCCTTATCCATATTCATGGTGTCATTCTTTTCTTGCATCTTTGATAGGTTACCTTAGGTTTCTCTACCTTGGTTTTTTCATTTGTTATGCAGTTTGGGGGTGCTCTTGCCCTATATGATTCACAGATCCAAAGTCACACTTCTTTTGTTTAATTTTTTTGCAATCGTGGCAGCATATTGATATGTTGCACCAAGTGAGGATATGTGGTCAAGGTGGTGAATGGTCAAGGTGAATCATTTAAAATTTTATGAACCCCATTTCCTTAAAAAGAACATCTAGATTTGTCACCCCTCTAACACTATGACAAATTTTCAACCTCCTTTAAAAGTAAACACTCTACTTAAAATTTTGACATGCTCTATTCGCCAATATCAACATTCCCTTATCTTATTGGTCACAATAAAAATAAGCTACTCAAATTAAATGAGATTTTCATACTATGTTCTAAATTACTTTTCTTCACCTCATAGTCTAACTAAAGTACAAACTATAAAGTAGACCATAAAATTTCCCACCATAAATACATTACTCAAGAGTGTACTTCTCCATGCCAATGCAATACCCAAAAATGAAAAAACCATGAGTGCAATACCAAAAAAGGCACTTTTGCATAAAGACACATCTATAAATTTATGATATTATTAATATTAAAATAATATGAATTAAAACCCCTATCTTTCTAGTTAATTTTAACATTTGGGCTTTTGGTAATGCGATGGATAATGCCTATTTAGACCAAACATGAAATACATCTATATTTCTGATTCTCATTTGCTATATTTATATATATTTATCAGACAAAATAATCCATATTAAAATATACTCATATCCATTTACATCCGCAGCTTCTTCCAATGTTGTTTGTATGAAAAGCGTTGATTTCAAATTTTTGAAGTAATATCATACCATCCTCTTACCTCTAACACTCTTGTCCATGCCACTTTCATGTCCATATAGGAAAATCTTACATCTCCTCAAGCTTCTCTGAGTTACAAAAAGATGCGAGTAAATTAATAAAATGTGTGCTTTTATGTTAAATTTGCATTTCTTTTCATTGTAAGTTGGGTAGTATTACATCTCTATTATATTTAACTTCTCACTTCTATTGAGGTATGCTAAATTAGAATTATTAATATTGTTCAACTTGTATATTGTGAAATTTTATAGATAGAGGCACGGTTAATTGTTTGCTCTAGTTTATGATTTTACAAATATTCTTGACACAGCCAAATGAGTTGTTTAATCTATTTTATAAATTTTGTAATCTCTAAATTTAAAGAAAAATAACTAAATCAATTGTTTAATCTCTCAAGTCCTCTCAATACATCTTTGAAGTCCATCTCTGTATTCAACAATCTGGTAATTTCCATACTCAACATTTCGAATTCTTCAAATTCCGAAACATTGCATGCGAGCAAAGATAGGCGCATTGATTCACAGTTCGTAATACGCTTGACTGCGAAACCCATGTATTACAATCAAGTCGGCCAAACCTGATCCGTATATATTCATAAAAAGGATACAACCAATTTTGAAGTCACCATATTTGCATTGTATCTACTGAGATCTAGTTTAGCATCGTATGAGATATAGTTCTAACAGGCATAGTTCTGACTTCTAATTATACAGTTCCATCCCCATCTTTTCAAATGGATATCAAAATCACTTTCACGACAGCAGTCCACTGCTACATTCCCCAAATAAGTGGAATAGACAAGACGAAGGGCAGTGTCAAGCTTGAACACATGACAAATGGTAAAACAGTTCAACTGTCAACTAATTTCAAAACAGAAAAGGGCCTAGCCGCGAAGTTAACGATGACTGGCTGTCCTATTAGCCGAACCAACAATCCGTTTAAGCTCAGGTCACATAAAGACCATCACAACTTTGAAAGTGACAACCAAACCCTCAATTATTGGGTGTTGATGTTAAGGAACCCACAAGAAGTTAAAAGGGCGATCAGACATGGTATTGCAGATTGGCTTCGGGGTAGCGTTTGGCAACTCATTTCAGGCGGCCGGGAACTTCTGTTGGCCAACCCTGGAATTTACCCTTTACTCTTATCGTCTGAAGAGTCCGAATACGAGGAATTTATTGTCAATGATCACAAAAGGACCATAAGATCCGATGTTTTTTTCTTGCTAGAGACAGGGCTACCCAAATATCTCTGCACAATGTGTTGAAGGCGTATTCTATGTACGACAAAGATGTGGGGTATACCCAGGGAATGAACTTCATAGCAGCCATGATTCTGCATTACATGAGTGAGGAAGAGGTGTTTTAGGTGATGGTGGCAGTGCTCAAGGGCGCAGAGAAAAAGCCATTGCGAGGTCTTTATGAGGACAATTTGCCTCTTCTACACCAATGCTTCTGTCAGTTTGCAATGCTGGTGAAGGAGGTGTTGCCTAGGGTTGGGAAGCATTTTGAGGAGCAGAAAATCACGCCCTTGATGTATGGAAGCAGATGGTTCATGACGGTTTTCTCTACCGACTTGCCAATGCCATTAGTAGTTAGGATCTGGGACATTTTTCTCTGTGAGGGCATCAAGGTTGTTTTCGGTGTGGGTTTGGCGCTGCTCAAGCGGTTTGAGAAAGATTTTCTGAAATTTCCATTGGATGGACTGTTGCAATTTCTGCAATGCTTGCCAGAAGAGAAATTGGATCTCAATATACTGATACCAATGGCCTCTACAATCATGGAAATGATAGAAGTAACGTGAGTTTGGACATGAAAGAAGTTACAAAGCCCATAAGACAGGTTGGACATTGGTTCCTATTGTTACCCCATGACCATTGAGGTGGCTCCTCAATTTCAAAAATGAGAAGGTTTGCATGAAGACCATTGTGGAGGCTCCTCAATTTTAAGAATGAGAAGGTTTGCATGAAGACCATTGAGGAGGCTCAATTTGAAGAATGTGAAGGTTTGTATGAAGACAGAAGAAACGTTGGTTATCATAGTCACCCCATGACCATTCATCAATGTAAACAGTTACCTCGTCATGATAAACGAGGCTTCTCAAAATAGCAATAGAATTTGATTGGCAAATTGTTTCAAATATAGTTGAATTTAGGCTTCTGTGATCCATGTCAAGATTAAAATAATTCTTCAGCTAAAATCACATGATATGCATTTCGAACCAACCAGTGTGGTTCATCATCAAGACTTATGTGTAAAACCCTTGAAAACCTAGTTTGAAAGTATGAAAATTAATTAAAGAATAATAAAATCCATTAAATTTATTAAGTGAATTGTTTTTGAAATTCCAAACTTATTCTCAATTTTATATACAGATACACGTCCACCTTTTAAATTTTAAAAGTAGATTCTTACTGCCCAATGAAAGGTGACAAATTAGTTTTTTATTAAAAAATTCAAGGAATGTGCCCCTAAACACCACATATTTCACGGCTAAGCTAACTAGACATCTTATGGCTATCACCATGTTCCCTTAAACATTACTTGTTTGAAAGCTGAACCTATGACGATCACTATGGGAAATTTTCATATTCTAATTTTATTATCATGTGATATTTTTTTAATCAAAAAGCATTGGACAGAGAATTTCAAAATGGTCATAGTTTTGATGATTAAAGGGTGTTATAAAATTTAATACTAAATATATATTTTGAAATTGACATGTAAGAGAAAGATCACATTAATACATGATATTTAGTTTTGGTAATATATGTTTTCAATATTTTAAGTGTTATAAAAAATATTTTTATTTTACATTGTTTTGGGAATGGTCTAATGCATAATGTTGTTATTGCTTTGAATCAAAAAGTATTAAAAAGAGAATTTCAAAATTGTAATATTTTTTTTTAGGATTAAAGAGTGTTAAATAATTTAATATTACAACATATATTTTGAAAGAAAAAGATCATATTAATACATAATTTTTAGTTTTAGTTTTTGTAATATATGTTTTTAATATTTTAAGTGTTATAAAAATTATATATTTTTATTTTATATTTGTTTTGGGAATGGTTTAATGCATAGTGTTGTTATTATTTTGGGGGAGGGGTAAATTTCTATGAGAATGATAGGATAAAGTGTATTATTTTTAATATTAAGATTATAAGTTATAAAAAAAAATTGGATTTGTCTTACCCTTCTTCACTATTCACTTGAGGTGTTATGTCCTTATACTTCACATCTAAGAGAACATCATATAGAAATGACACCTTCATATAGTCTTTTAGTTATAGCTTAGTTTATAAGGAACTTTTAGCTCTTCTAACCTATTCCAAGAGATAGTTATGGACATAGTGTTAAATCTTTTTCTAAAATCAACGAAACAACAAAGGATAGGATATTGGTTTTATTATTGTGGGACTCCTTAATGAGCCACAACATAACAAAATGGTCTATAGTCGAATTATGCCCCCAAAAAGTAACTCATATTGTTTATCTCTTTTCTCTGGCTTTCAAACTAAATGCTTATCCCCTTTTCCAAAAAACTTTGGTAAAGCTTGGAGAAGATGGGGTTAATCCCAAGTTGCACGAAATGCCGAAACGTTTCGAAGTTTCTGAAACCGGTACATTTAGAAACGACACCTCTCAAAAATAGAAATGTTAGACGAAACGTCATATATCTATGTCTATATCTATATCTATATCTATATCTATATATCTATATATTATATATATATATATATATATATATATATATATATATATATATATATATATAGATATCTATATAAGCGAATAACACATTATCACATTATCTTGCAAGAAAAAAGGGGAAAAAGCCTATAGATGACAATTTAAAAGGAAAAATAAGTTTTTATTTACTCTAGATGATTACATGATGGTCGAGTTTTGGCCAAGTTTTGGAGTTTCGGGTATGGGTACGACCCGAAATGCCATTTTTTTTAAAGTTTTGTGCAACTAATGGTCTTATAATTAGATGGGTTATCTTATCCCACTTTTAAATATAGTTTGAATGAGGCTTTCAGTCCAGGATTTATGGAATCCCTCTAATTTTCAATATTTCAACTTGGTACCTTTCAATGTACATAGATTTTTCATTTGTGAGTAGCTTAACTCCAAGCTTTGTCTTCTATAGAAAACACCTCATCCTCTATATGAACATTTGGAATGTTGTCTATAACTATAGAGGATCCATATATTGTTAAAATGTGGCAACAAGAATATTCCAATTTTAATTTGGCCTTGAATTAAAATTCGAATTTAGTCTCACCAGCTGCTTGAAAATAATTAATTAACTCATTGTGGATTAATTAGTTGAGGAAATTCAAGTTAGAAGTATTTCTAAAGTCATGCAATAGTTATCCCTTAAATTAAGGAGATGATCCATTAATTAAGGGGATAAGATTGAGTTATATTTAATTTGTAATGAGTTAGCTCAGTTTACTGAGTTAAGTCCAGTTAAATTAGTTCCAAACTGTTTGAGGAACTAATTGTGAGTTATCAATCAATTGATGCATGCATGTACTCAACCAGTGTACTCCAGATAACTGGAGATTCCCTCATCAGTAACTCATGCATGTTTATTCTGAGAAATACCCAATTGAACTAAATGTCAAGGACAGTGTACTATCAGTTGCATGTGTTTTCCTATAAATAAAACTCATGCATGCAGAAGGAATCATTCCTTGAGGATTGCGTAGTTCTGATAGTGTGTTAGAGTAGTGTGTGAGATCAGTGTTCCACTTGGTAACAGGAGGATCACCCAAGAGAAACTGCGCAATGAAATAGGAGCTTGGAGGGTAGGAAAGAAGGTTTTGTGAGAAGCCAAGTTTGCCTATGAGCATCTATGAGGATTGTACTGAGAGTTGACTAGCTGTGAGAGCTAAGGCTTTGTATAATTCTTATATATTTCCACTTTGTATTATAATATAGATAGTGGTGTTTTTAGCTGAGGCTTTCCCCGAAGTATTCTTATGTGTATTGTGCATTGATTCTTCTTCTAGCTATATTGTTCAGCTCGATCTTTAAGCTTCTGCAAATTGATAGTAGAAGTAGATTATGCTTTGGCTATATTGCATTATTGGGTTAATCTACAATAATAATTTCTACATATATTTTTGTTTAAGAGCTCCATTTCTTGGGAATAATATTATTTTCTTTAGCTCTGTGAGTCAAAATTTACCACCAAAATCTCCTTAAGATCAATATTTGATAGGTGGAGAGGCGTACCATATTATCTTTTATTCTATTTTTAATTTGTCAATTTGTGTATGAATTGCAATACTGGCCCTTGGTTAGGAAATAGAAACCTAGGGGCATTTAAGCCATCAAAATCACTCAAAGATCACACGTAGACTAGGCCACACCAACCCTTAACATGCATATTTTTTTTGTACCCATAAGGTCTTGAAACTGCAACCTTTTCACAATGAGAACTTAATAGAACACCTTGTCACTTATTGTTATAAATCTGTTAGGGTCCCACCCTTACCCCCTTATTTATTTAAGTAAAGAGTCAATAAAACCCATATTAATAATTGTAAGTGGTTAATCCACATTTAATGAAGGGACCATAGTTAGTTGCAGATGGGCCATAGTATTAGATAGATGGTATCAATAAGAACGATGGTATTGCATGTATGAATCCTATATAAAGGATAAAGACTCCCCTCAAGGGGCATCATGTCTTATTTTGTATTGAGCTATGCTATATTGCAGGTTGCCCCCTCGAAGAGGCAAGTGAACATTGCTTTCTGAATAATAAAATACTTGCTATTATTTCTCATTTTTTTATGTTCTGGGTATATTTCTTCGCATATTTGGTATTCTGGTATCGTCTTGCAAGTTAAGAGCATAACAAGTGGTATGAAAGCGCTTTCCAAGGCCAGTGGGATCTCCAATTTTTAGCAAAAAACTTTTTGGCTAGAGACGTGTTCCAGCGTCTTTAAACCATGGGATCTATTGTTGAGTGCATAAACCTACAGATTTGGGGAGGCATGCACATAGGAAATACAAGAGGTGGTCACGCTTGTTGGACTCCCTTATAACCCTTGTGGGTACCCCTTCGAGTAGTAGCGCATTAGACAAAACCACGCATGGACTGTCTTCCAAGTACCCTCTGGGTATATCGAAAGCCCCCTAGCTCCCTTGTAACCGCGCCATAGATAAACCGTCGGTCGTCTTGCTGTTTTAGTACATCAAGAATAGCACTTGGAGAGATTACTCACGTGTACGATAAGGTAGTCGGGTTGTACAGATAAGGGTACGGTTGATCCTCCATGGTTAATGCCCTGAAAAATTGGGCCAAGTATTACTATCAAACCCTTATGTATATTGTGATCTGTAGCACTTGACACTCCTGGAGACCATATTTCCCTTCTCTCTCTCTGGATCACGCATACTCTTTTCCAGATCAGATCTCGCAAGTGGGGTTTTGTCACAGCAGCAGTAATCAGTTCCGTCATTTAGATCTATCAGAACAGGCATTCAGATCTATTAGATCCATCAGATCCACAACAGCAATCAGTTCCGTCGTTCAGATCTATCAGATTAGCCATTCAGATCTCTCAGATCCATCAGATCTGCCTTCCAGATCTGAGTAGTGTGTGGGTTCCTATACCTGGGCATGATTTTCGCAGGACTTTTGGCAGCATTGACATTTCTGTGATTCGGCTACTGCAGTATTCCTAAACAAGGAGTAAAACTTCTTCAGATGATGAGCTGAGCAAGGTGGTATCATTCAAAACCTGGGGCACTTATTGGTGACTTAGCCCATAAGAATTAGAACAACGAGCTCAGCAAGGTGGTACCATTCAATTGTTAGTGCCAAAAAATTCGGGCAGTCCCAAATGTCAAGTAAATTGGCTCAGTGCATGGTACAAACTAGAGCTCAAGCTATGGCAAATGAGAAGATGGACAACCTTGAATCAACCTTGAAAGAGGTCGTGTCATAGTTGTAGAATTTAAATGCAACACTCTTTAAGGGCAAGGTGGAGGCACGTGAGGAGGCATATATTGGCAATGAAAACAGTGAGGGTGAGTCTAGCCAGTCTCTTCACCTCTTTGGCACCCACCAAAAATCCCATCCGCGACCACCCAAGCTGGACATGTATAAATTTCATGGCTCCCACCTAGCTGCATGGATAGCACAAATGTAGCAATATTTGACACTGAATTACATCCTGGATAATGCAACTCAGCTTAGTGTGGGTATCATGTACTTGGAAAATGAAAGATGGCAATGGTGGAAATGGCATCAATGTTGCTATGGATGGCCCTTAACTTGGGAGACATTCAAAAAAGCTCTTATGGATCGCTTTAACCATGAATCTTACTTTTTGGGTCGTCTCACTAAGCTCCGATAGATAGGAATAGTGAATGAATATATTGCAGCCTTTGAAGCCTTAGTTTTCTGCATTAGAGGTCTACATCATGAGTTCTACGTGGAATGTTTTGTCAGTGGTCTCAAAGAAGCCATACAAGCCCACGTCCGACTACACCACCCTAGCTCATGGCTGCATGCTTGCAACATAGCTTGTGAAGTCAAGCATGCGTTAGCGGGCCAGTCCAATCACCCAAATTTCATCGCCAAGGGTCACCCCCCACAGGCTCAAAGCACTACCCAAACACTCGAGGTTCGAAAGGTGTCACCAGCAGAAATGGTGGAAAGAAGCAAGCAAGGATTATGTTACTACTGTGATGAGAAATACTCCCCGGGGCATAAATGCAAGGAGCCCAAATTCTTTCAAATTGATGCTACTGATCACAGTTCATCGGAGGAAGCCCCACCACTTGAGCAACCAAAGGAGGAAGAAGAGGACAACCAGTAGGACAATGTACCTAAAGAACCAGTTATCTCACTGCATGCTTTGGCAGGGATTTCTTCACCTCAAACTCTCAAAATTAGAGGTTTTATTAAGCATTGCCCAGTAGTAGTTTTGATTGACAGTGGAAATACACATAATTTTATCCATCAAAGAGTCGTGGAAGCAGTGCATTGTTTTTTCCGAGCAGTTTCTAACTTCCAGGTCCAAATTACTGATGGGGGAACAATGAAATGTGAAGGCTGCTGTGAAAATGTCAAACTTCAAATGGGTGATTATCAGTTAAAGACCCACATGTTTTTCATGCACATGGGAGGGTGCGACATTTTCCTTGGTGTTGAATGGCTTCGCACACTTGGCCCAATCACAATGAATTTCTAGGAGTTATATATGAGCTTTAAGCAGAACAACCACACACATACCCTCCGCGGACTCCAGGTAGGAGCTCCCTCTATCATCAACTCACATCAGATGGAAAAATTGTTAAAAAAGGGCCACCATGGAGTTATATCTCAATTTAATGCCATCCAGGCCTTCGAACCCAATTCTCTTCATATTCATCCTAAGATGCAACAAATCTTAAACAACCATCTGCCAGTCTTTTACAAGCCTCATGAGCTTCCACCCTCGAGAGGGGAACATGATCATAGCATTAATTTGGTCCCAGGGGCCCAACCACCAAATGTGCACCCATATAGATATTCGTTTACCCAAAAGAATGAAATAGAAAAAATAATCAAGGAACTCTTGGAAGCAGGTGTCATTTGTCCCAACATTAATCCTTATTCATCGCCCGTGTTCATGGTGCTCAAGAAAGATGGGGAATAGCATATCTATCCAGACTTCAGGGCCCTTAATAGGTTAACAGTCAATGATAAATTTCCCATCCCGGTTGTCAATGATTTGCTGGATGAACTAAATGGGGCTCAATTCTTTACAAAACTTGACCTCGCTTAGGCTATCACCAAATTCGCATGAAAGAAGTAGACATTCCAAAGATTGCTTTCCGAACTCATGAAGGCCATTATGAGTTCTTGGTCATGCCATTTGGTCTTTGTAATGCCCCATCCACTTTTCAGAGCCTTATGAACCACTTACTCAAACCATATTTCAGAAAATTTGTTCTTGTTTTCTTTGATGACATCCTCATCTATAGTTGCACCTGGACCGCACATCTTCAGCATGTAGATCTGCTCTTGCAACTGCTTCGCAAGCATAAATTATTTGTCGACATGTCCAAGTGCTCTTTTGGCATGGAAGAAGTTGAGTATTTGGGCTACATTGTGGGGCGTGAAGGTGTCAGGGTGAACCCCAAAAAGATCCAGGCAATGCAAGATTGGTCTCAACCGAAGACTTTGAAGAGCCTGAGAGGATTTTTGGGTCTCACAGGCTACTATCGCAAATTTGTCCGCAATTATGGTCGCATTGCTAGGCCCCTCACTCAACTCCTCAAGAAAAATTCATTCCTCTGGAATGACGAAGCACAACAGGCCTTTACAACTCTTAAACATGCTATGTGTTCCACTCCAGTCTTAGCACTACCCGACTTCAGCAAATCTTTTGTGATTGAATGTGATGATTCGGGTATGGGTATTGGGGCGGTCTTAATGCAAGAAGGTTGACCCTTGGCCTTCACAAGCCAACAACTCAATGGGAAGAATCTGGGACAATCTACCTATGAGAAGGATATTATGGTCATCTTACATGTAGTAGATACCTGGCGACTATATTTATTGGGGCGACATTTCCAAATCTACACAGACCATCAAAGCCTTAAATATTTTTTGGAGCAACGCCTATCCTCACCACAACAAAATAAATGGCTCGCCAAAATGCTGGGATATGATTATGAGATCATTTACAAGA